>SMOB01000087.1:0-286400 GCA_007388105.1 Coniochaeta prunicola
CTATCTTCGTGCTGCAGAGGCTTTGGCATCTTGCTGGGCGCGATGGCGTGGAGCGCTGCGTCCGAAGTCGACGTGGTGGGGTGTGGGGCAGAAAATTGATCGGGAAGGTGGTGTGATCGTGAAGGTGATAGAATACGGTAGGGCAGTTCATTAACATTACATAAGACAGGAGGCTGGCTTGGCATGTAGACAACCTAGTCCAAAGGGAGTCTAGTCCATACCCGACATTCCCATCCAATGCTCAAATCCACTGAAACAGAACCATTTCAAGTCCTCCTCCATTAGCTGCACGGCTACACTAGTCCACGTGGTGATACTCGAGGATTCTCTAAGCTCTCCATTGCCTTCATTAAACTACCCAATGATGCACTGATATTCTGACGACGTCAATGTTTTCTTATGTGCCTACGTGGACCAAGCTTGCGTTTGCTCAGGGCCAGCTCCAGTCTACCTCTACATCCTCAATTCGTGACCGGGCTCTGACGGGCGCAACCGGCACCTTACCTGTTCTCCGTCCGACCGGTCTGCAACAGGTGTTCCAACAGCCTTATCTGACAGCTATTACTGTTCTTGGCCTTGATCGACGATCGCTTCCCGAAACCCCGCTGGAGACGTAGTTCGATGCGCAGCTCTCGATAGCCCGAACACGGATGTCCTTCTTGACAGCTCTGTCCCGTGCCGAGGACAAATGGCTGGCCCTCCCGCCACCATGCTGAGCGCCTCGGCCATGCCCCAGAAATCCTTCGCCTCTCAGACTTCATCCAACTCCCGAACCAGCTTCGAGCGCGATGGCCTAGCACCACCAAGGGTGTCCGCCGATGGAGCCCGCAATCTGTCAGCTTCCGGCGTCAGTTTCGCACCCCGGGGATCCTCGCTCAATCCATCCCCTGCTCCGGGCGCCTTCAGTGTCGACTTGCGCAGCCAGGTGTTGCCGCCCAGGGCGAATTCGAGGGCAGATGTAGTCGCAATGGAAAAGGTGGACGAGGATGACGTCTCTGTAGCTGAGCAGACACTCACAGCTCTGCGCGACGCTCTTAACCGCGAGATGAAGATCAAGGAGGGCAGCGAAAACATGTTGGAGGCCCTTAATACCAAAAAAGCGAAACAGACTAAGGAGCAGCGACAAAGGGTCGAGGCTGAGCTCAACTCATCCAACCAGAGAATCAGAGAGCTCCGCAACAAGATTTCTGATGCGCAACGAACACGTATTGCTCCTACGACACCCACAAGAACAAGAACTTCCGAGTCAATCTTCCAAGGCAACAATGGTATACGCTCGCCGCCCAGCGCTTCCAGGAGCGGAGCTGGCTCAGACTTCGACGAGCCCACAGAATCCCCAACCTTTGCACTTGCCGAAATATTGCAGGCACTCGAAGTCGACGGCATGACGCCAGAATATTACGTGTCAAGGGCCAACAGCTTGGTCGACCTCTTCAAGCGTCATCCCACCCTGAAATACGACCTGGTCTGGTCGGTGTTTGGACTAAGAATGCAGGTAATGCTTCTGAGCGATAGCAGAGAGGTGGTGGCTTCTGGTTACCGCATGGTCCGCTATGCCATATCAGACGTCGCGTCGCTAAAGAAAATCCGCGCGCTAAATACCGATTACTTGGTAACATGGTGAGTAGTGCCTAGTCGAAGTTCCATAGTTGATATACGTGCGTGCTCGCAACCGTCCTTACTAATCGAGATAGGTCCCTGATCAAGGACAACAAGGCTGACGTAGAGCGTGAACAAGCGCTTAAGTTTGTGCGTGCTTTTATTGACGTCAAAGATGGAGTTCGCGAACTTTCCAGGGCAGTCGTAAGAACTGTCGCTGCTGTCGCCGAAGCCCCTGAAGAGCGCTTACGTCCCATATGCTTAGAGACCCTCGCAGAGATTCTCGTCCGGGACCCGCGTCTCCTGGTATCGTCTGGAGGTCTTGGTCCGCTTTCTGAAGCACTGGCCGATGGGGCTTACAAAGCTTCTGAAAGCTTGACAGCCGCCTTTTTGTTTCTGTTAGATGCTCCCAAACGAAGACAATACCTCCGGGCAGGCTTCGAACTCGAGGTGTTATTCACTACCTTTACGGATGTGTTCTCATCCACCGAGAAGGCTTTGAAACAGAATGCAAAGGCTATCGCTACCGCTATGAAATCATGGTCAGGGCTGATGAGCCTAGCCATGTTTGATTTTCGAGCTATCAGATCACTCATCTCCAGCCTCTCAATACCAAATGCCCCCATAAGAGACACAGTTATTGAGCTCATATGCTCCCTTCTACGCATCAAGTCACCCTCTTGGGCTGGTCCCTTCTTGGCCGGCCGACGATTGACGACTTATGGCAGAGTCGCAAGCCTCGAAAGTACCCGGGCTAAAGGGCGGCACGGCAATGTCGAGGATGACGGAGGCGAACAGAACTTCGTCGAACACTACACTGCGCTTCTGCTCGCCGTTTTTGTTAGGTGTGGGCTAGTTCCTTCGCTCCTACGCTTGACTAGAGAGACCGACAACGAGCCGCTGGAGAGAAAGTCGACACTCGTGATAGGGGAGATCTTAAAGCTTGCGAGCCGTCTGCTGCCTCCATCTTGGAGCACAGAACTTCAACTATTGCCAGAGCTCTTCGCTGCGGCAGCCAATATGAAAGACGATGCGCACAACGTTGCAACCGGGGTGATTTATCAGATAAGCCGGGTCAGTCGGACGTTGTTCCTATCATCGCCTTCCAGCTTTGCGCCATCGACGGTATCCAGCCATAACATGGAGCTGGGCGCCAATGAAGAGCAACCACGGTCGAATGCCTCGGCGAACTATGACGAAGCAAGTTTCCGTCAGCTCGTTCTCGAATCGGGAGTATTAGCAAGTTCCAGCTTTATCAAGTGGAAGTGGGACACTGTACTCAAAATCATCGAGGGCCCGCTGACTAATGGGAAGCGGATGGACGAAGCAACCAAGACTTCCAAGTTCCTAAAGAGAATCATGAGCTTCTACCGTCCGTTTAAGTACAGGTTCTCAGAGGTTAGGAGCGGAAGAAACACACAAAAGTATGTCCGTGTCGGCTGTGCTCTCATGCACACCCTCCTCCAGACCGCCGAAGGAACCCGATACCTGTCGGATCATAAGCTCCTGAGACAGATAGCTGAGTGCCTAGCACAATGCGATCCCACAAGCGGCCTCACGGCTCAGTTTCCTATGTTCTCGAAAGACAGGCTTACGGACACTCTTTGCGGCGGCTATTTTCCCATGCTTGGCGTCCTAAGCGGCGACCCCAGGGGTCTCATGATGCTCGACAGGTGGCGCATATATAATATGCTGTACCATATCATCGATCTCAAGCAGCGGCCTGACATCATCAAACTGGTCTTGTCGAACTTTGACTTCAGCTGTCTAGGCCATCCCCGGGTCCTACTCTCCAAAGCTCTGAGTTCCGGCACAAGAGACATCCGGATCCACGCTACGGACGTGCTCAGGAAGTTCGCAACGCGCCCCAGCCCCCATTCCAACGGGCAGGGAACGACCGACTCGAAGTGGGCAATACAGCTACTGGTGACACAGCTTTACGATCCCGAGGTGGAAGTGTGTGCCGCTGCAGTTAAGATCTTGGAGAAGGCTTGCAACACAAAGGAATACCTTGAATACATCGTTGAGTGCCGGCCGGCGTTAGACCACCTAGGAGAGATAGGAGCTCCGCTGCTTTTACGCTTCCTTTCGACCTCCATCGGATACCATTATCTTGATGGCTTGGATTATATTAGCAACGAGATGGATGACTGGTTCCTGGGCCGGAACGACGCGTATGTCAGCGTCATCGAAGCCAGTTTAGCGCGCGCATTCGGTGACCAAGCCGACGACCATACGAACCGCATCAGCATCTTTGAAGATGAACGCGACGTTGACGCCGAGAGCCATGTACCCCCGCACTTCTACCGCGAGCTAACTCGCACACAGGAGGGCTGCAAGCTGCTACGTGACAAAGGTCATTTTGACGAGTTCGCCAACACGATTCGCGACTACGGCATGGAGTTTGAAGATGCCGAAACAATCGTTAAGGTGAAGGGATGTCTATGGGCAGTGGGAAACGTTGGTGCGATGGAGCTGGGTGCCCCATTCCTGGAGTCGTGTGACGTCGTCGAGCAGATCGTGAGGATCGCGCAAGAGCACGAAGTGATGAGCTTGCGGGGAACAGCATTTTTTGTTCTTGGACTGATCTCGCGATCAGTTCACGGCCTTGAGATTCTCTCGGAGCATGGGTGGGACGCAAACACAAATATAATGGGCACGTCCCTCGGATTTTGTATTCCCACCGACCTATCCAAGTTTTTTTCTTTGATGCCTTGGAAGCATGAAACGGTTGCCTTGCTCCCGCTTCCGGACACGCAAAAGACGGAAAACATCGTGATTCCGGCTGTGCCTTCCCGGCCGCGCTCGGAGTCTCTCATGAAGGCGCTTGAGGCCGAAAACAATGGACGGCCACTCCCAAGAGCCAATCTCGACCCCGACCCAACCAACCAGCGTATCCTAGAACTTGTGGTCGATCTCGCCAACATGGTACTATACCGGCGTGCCCGCAATGAACTCATGCAGATCAAGCAACTCAAGAAGGCGCCCGGTTTTCATCAGCCACACCTCTTTCGGAATGTCATGGCGCTTCTGGAGACGCACCACTATCGTCTCGCGGACCGGAGCATGGTTGTTGGTCTCTTCGACAAGAGCGTGCTGAGGCATATCGTTTTTGGCGAGGAGAGTGCCGATGAGGATGACGGACGCGGGGTATCGTTGATAGTACAGCCGCCGCAGGTGCCTCCTCGTGCTGCTGGCCGAACTAGGGTACAAACTCCAGTCAAGGTCAAGGTTGATGATAGTGATGAGGATGAGGATGATGATGAAGACAGTGACGATGATAGCTCAGGTGATGAACAGCGTACCGAACGGCAGAGGAGCATCAGTGATCCTTCGGAGTTACACAGGGATACGAGGAGTTGATGGCAGCGGAGTATTACGGATAGGGACTGGCTGAACAGGACGGGCATCTTACGCTACCTACGTCATTACTATATCTTTTAAACACACGGCGTTCTCAATGGCAACGAATGGTTTCGGTAAACTTGTGGGAAGCGAGTAATTGGGTGATCAGGGTTCACAAGGTTGGCGTCATGTCCGCGTTCCTGATATATGCCCCGTCCCTTCATTATGCCAAGTCGGCAGCAATGATTAGGCAGTCTTGAATACCATGTATGGTTGACTTGTGTTCACTGTAAGTCCATGTCTGTGATATCTGACGTCCAAATTTGTAGTAATAGTCGGATGGTCGTCGTACCCGCCCCACTGCTTCCTATTCCCCACCATTGCGAGGCTTTTATACATGTGAGCAGGAAACCAACGATAAGGACGAATCGACTTGCCTTCGCAAGGAGTTTACCAACACTCCACAGACTGTGTCCTTTTTCTTTGTCCTTATAGTGCAGCAATCAGACGACAAAAATGGTTCCACGGGTTTTGGTGATCGCTGGATCGGATAGCTCTGGTGGAGCGTGAGTGAACTTTTGCTGCGAGCCTTCTGACTCCTTACTGACACTGGCGTCTCAGGGGCCTTGAAGCCGATCAGAAGGTGATTGCGGCACACAGCTGCTATGCTATGACCGCGACAACCGCCTTGACAGCACAAAACACACAGGGTGTGCATGGTGTCCATGAAGTGCCTCCTCCGTTCCTGCGGAAGCAGATCGATGCATGTCTGAACGACATCGGAGCTGACGTCGTCAAGACCGGTAGGTGGCGGACGTAGCAGCGGGTTCTTTACTCGTTTCATCTGGGGCTCGTATGTTAGGGCAATCACTGACATGGCATTGGGATAGGCATGTTAGCATCTGCAGCAGCAATCGAGACCATAGCTGCAGCTCTTAAAGAGCACGATGTCAAGACGGTTGTAGTCGATCCGGTTTGTAGGGGACCTTTGATAGAGCCACGGAATGTGTTGCTTACACACTTCTCAGGTTATGGTCGCAACAACCGGCGCCAAGCTCCTACCTACAGCAGCCCTCACGGCAATGCGCGAGGAGTTGTTACCTCTGACCACGATCGTGACGCCGAACTGGCCCGAGGCCTGTCTCATGTGGAAGGAGTACACTGGAGCATCCGAAGAGCAACAGCGACCCGAGACCGTCGATGCTTTCGAGACTTTCATCAAGAAATTCGCAGAGATTGTCCCTGAGTGGGTGCTTATTAAGGGTGGACACTGCCCTTTCACCCGGGATGGCAAGGCGGCGAAGACCGAGAAGGAATGTGAGATTGTCGTGGATCTCCTGTACCACCACGGGACACTGATCAAGCTCGAGTCACCGTACCAGAGCTCCAGACATACACACGGGACGGGGTGCTCGCTTGCATGTAAGACAAACCCCTTCACACAGTGAGCGACGTGAGCGATTAACATCAACCTGAAGCTGCGATCGCAAGCCATTTAGCTCGAGGAAAGGACGTCCCGGAAGCCGTGAGACTGGCATCTGGCTATATCGAGGCTGCCATCAGGACCGCCCCAGGACTGGGAAAGGGGAGCGGTCCCCTTAACCATTTCCACTCCACTTATATGTTACCGTTTGCTCCGTAAGTCTCAATCAACGAAGCCTAAGCCTTGCGTAGGATGCAGTATTCGTTGCTGACATGTGCAAGTGGGCGTTTCGTCGATTATCTGCTTGGGCGACCAGACGTTGCTCCTTTATGGCATCAATTCGTGAATCATCCGTTTGTTCTAGCTATGGGTGATGGTACATTGCCGCTGGAGTCCTTCAAGGGCTACTTGATCCAGGATTACCTATATCTCGTGCGTCTAATTTTGCAGCACATACATGACGGCCAATGTCACTAATATGCCCAAACAGGTGCACTTCGCTCGAGCGAACGCTCTTGCTTCGTACAAGGCCAAGAATATTCAAGACATTGCAGCGGTGAGTCCACATCACCCTCGTTCTTCTTCCAAAGACGGTGTCTAAGTGATTCAGGGTGCGGCTATAGTCACGCACATCACAAAAGAAATGAGGCTCCATATCTCGTACTGTCAAGGCTTCGGGGTTTTTCAAGAGGAAATTGAGAATACCGAGGAACTTCAAGGTTTGTCGTATAGCTAGCTCCCCTATTCACCCCATACAACTATCATGACTGATATCGTCGAACAGCATGTACGGCCTACACCAGATACGTGCTGGACATTGGCCAAAGTGAAGACTGGATTGGACTTCAGGTTGCTCTTGCGCCATGTCTGCTAGGATATGGGGTCATTGCCCAGCAATTGCACTCCAGTCCTGGTGTCAAAAAGGGCCAAGAGAACCGTTACTGGCCATGGATCGAGAACTACGTAGCTGAGGACTATGTTACTGCCGTGAAGACTGGATCAGGTGAGCTTGAGCAGCCACACCGCTCCAAAAAGTTGTCTTATGCTTATGTTGACCTGTCGGGCTCCTAGAACTGCTCGAGCGCCATGCAGTACAGCAATCGCCAACACGAATTGAGGAACTGATCAGGATCTTTAAACATGCGACAAAGGTAAGTGGATGGCATGTTCACCTTTGATTCATATAAGAAGACTGACGCCGGCTAGATGGAAATCGGCTTTTGGGAGATGTTCAGCTCTAGCTGAGTTACTTCAAACGATCTGTCGCAGCTGCTCCGTTGGCGAGAGAGATACGAGGTCGGGAGGGGGACGTACTAGGTCCCTGCGAGACTAAAGTGCCTGTTGGCCATGGGTCCCATCATCATACAAACAGATGTGGTCGGAACGGAGGACAAAACGACTTGACATATACATAAGTAGAAGGAAAGGCTACAAAGCCACGGAAGGTGCACCATCATGTAGAGCTTGAGCACTTGACCCCGGAAAACCTTACCACAGTACTTGTGGATGGTCGAGTGTCATCTTTGCCGATCTATTCTTGGCGGAACCCTTCCTTATCTGCAGCCAGAGCCTTGTACTGTAGAATGCGTGATGACTTCACAGGTCTTCAAAGAAAGTTCGAACATTGCCAGTAAGGCCAGTGCTATGTCAGGACCTGAAAATTTAGGCAAAGGCCCGCCGCCGAGCTTGGCCAGGTACGGTCTAGTGCCCCACTTTAACAAAAGAAACTTTCTGTTGGTCAGCCTGGAGGACCCCAGCGCCTTCCAAAATATTTTTTTGCCCCGGCAGCCCGTCTGCCCAAAAGGCCATCAAAACCTCTAGGCTTCCTACCAATTTTTCCTGCTTCATCATCTCCTCTCTTCACGCAACCTTCAACTCTTTGACATCTCCCATCCCCAAGAACGTGATTCTGCTATCCGCTGCGTTCGTTCTCTCATTACCCATAAAGATAAAGTCATCTCGCGAGAACTCTCATTTGTTCAAGAGGCGCGCGATTAGCTGCGTAATCCTCGTCTTTCTGAGAAATCCGACAATTTCACGAATCCAAAAAGGTCTCACATCCACCCTCTAAACGCATCATGTCTTACGGAGGAGGTTATGGCGGTGGTCGTGGCGGCGGCGGAGGTTATGGCGGCGGCGGTCGTGGTGGTTATTCCAATGGGTATGTCTCATTTGCGTTGCTTTCTACTATCATCTTTGGAGGGACCCTACAAACATTTGTTTTTGTGATCGAGCGCGCTAACCTCATTCTTTCGCAGTGACTCCAACGGTTACAGTGGCGGCGGCGGTTATGGCGGCGGCGGATACGGAGGCGGCGGTGGTGGTTTCGGAGGCGGCGGTGATCGCATGTCCAACCTCGGTGCCGGTCTCCAAAAGCAAGCCTGGGATCTGTCGACACTGCCCAAATTCGAGAAGCATTTCTATAAGGAGCATCCCGACGTCACCAACCGTTCACCTGCTGAGGTTGAAAAGTTCCGCAAGGACCATGCTATGAGCATTCACGGGCGGGACGTTCCCAAGCCTGTTGAGACGTTCGACGAGGCCGGATTTCCTCGCTACGTCATCGACGAAGTGAAGGCTCAAGGCTTCCCTGCTCCGACCGCTATTCAGTCCCAGGGCTGGCCCATGGCGCTTTCTGGTCGCGATGTTGTCGGAATCGCCGAGACCGGCTCTGGAAAGACCCTCACCTACTGTCTTCCCGCTATCGTCCACATCAATGCTCAGCCGCTGCTAGCTCCTGGTGATGGTCCCATCGTCCTTGTCCTCGCCCCTACCCGAGAGCTTGCCGTTCAGATTCAACAAGAGATTACAAAGTTTGGCAGGTCGTCCCGCATCCGCAACACTTGCGTCTATGGCGGTGTCCCCAAGGGCCCACAAATCAGGGACCTGTCCCGCGGCGTTGAGGTCTGCATTGCTACGCCGGGTCGACTGATTGACATGCTCGAGTCTGGCAAGACTAATCTGCGTCGTGTCACATATCTCGTTCTTGACGAGGCTGACCGCATGTTGGACATGGGTTTCGAACCCCAGATTCGGAAAATTATTGGCCAGATCCGCCCTGACCGTCAGACACTCATGTGGTCCGCCACATGGCCCAAGGAGGTCCGCAATCTTGCCAATGATTTCCTTACCGACATGATTCAGGTCAACATTGGTTCTATGGAACTGTCTGCCAACCATCGCATTACCCAGATTGTTGAGGTCGTCAATGAGTCCGAGAAGCGTGACCGGATGATCAAGCATCTCGAGAAGATTATGGACGGACCGGACAATCAAAACAAGTGCTTGATATTCACCGGCACGAAGCGGGTCGCCGACGAGATCACTCGATTCCTCCGCCAGGATGGTTGGCCTGCGCTTTCCATCCACGGCGACAAGCAACAAAACGAGCGTGACTGGGTCTTGGACCAGTTCAAGACCGGCAAAAGCCCCATCATGGTTGCCACCGACGTCGCCTCGCGTGGTATCGGTACGTATTCAAACCCCCCCAACCCAACCTTAGCAACTTCCAGCGTGCGTGCTCGCTGCGCTTTACTCTTATGTCTAGGGGCTCTCTCGATTGCGCGAATTTGCCTAACCTCGTGTCTGATGATTGGTCTCTCTGTTGGGAGTCTTGGTTTCGTTACGTAGCAGAGTGTCATGCTGTGCTATGTTCGTAATTCTTCTCTTGTACCGTTACCGACGCTTGTGGTACAAGGGAGGAGTTGGCATTTCTTGACCCTGATCAAGCTGTCTCCCAAGATCTCCCTTTCAAGGCCCGAGGACCTGGAAGCATCTCATATGTCTTGATCCGGCATATTTCCCGCAACGGATAGCCCACCTGCCAAGGAGCGAAGTAAAACTATACCGCAAGGATACAGCAGCGATATATACTTAAGACTCCGTCTTGTATCCGTTCTAGCTGGAACGTTGCTACTCCCATCATGCTGCGATTGCTAACCATTCCCTTGCATCAAGATGTGCGCAACATTACTCATGTGCTCAACTATGACTACCCCAACAATTCCGAGGATTACATCCATCGTATCGGCCGTACCGGTCGTGCTGGCCAGACTGGAACAGCCATCACTCTGTTCACCACTGACAGTGCGTCTCCCTTCCATACCCCCTCGACTATTCTGTGAACAGCTAACTGACCGAACTACAGATGCTAAGCAGGCGCGTGATCTCGTTAACGTGCTTACCGAGGCCAAGCAGTACATTGATCCGAAGCTCCAGGAGATGGTTCGCTACGGTGGCGGCGGCGGCGGAGGCCGCTACGGCGGTGGCGGCTATCGTGGACGTGGCGGAGGTGGTTACGGTGGTGGCCGTAGAGGTCAGTAAGGACTTTTTATCTCCTTAGCCCTCTGTGTTGACATTGACCTGATGCTAACGTTTGCTGCAGCTAATGATGCTAATGCCGCTCCCGTTGGCAACCGTCGCTGGTAATCTCCACGGCTTGTCTTTTCGCATCACAAGTTGGCTCCCGTGAGCTTGTAATCACCGCGACTCCCTTTGAGTTCGGCACCATTATGGCGTTATCGTAGAGGTTCGGATTAGACGTTAGCACCTTCTTTTGGTGCACATACATTTGGTATGATGACGCCGAAGTGTTTATACCTGGTTTGGTTTTCATAAATGTTTGTTACTTGTCTTTTTTCTCTTAGGCATATTTTCAGTGGTCTATTACTACGGAAAACCAGGGAGTGGAGGTCATATGACAAGTTCTCGCAGAATTTGCTAAGATCACCGACGAGAGCGTCGGCGAGGCGGTATCAATAGGTTGGGATCGGTAGAACAGATCGTATAGCCATGAAGGCTCCGGTCAAGTGACCTAGGAAGAAAGAACTATAGTTACATCCTTAACTGTAATGGTCGCGCTGGCGCTTTTTTGGTGCTCTGAGTTCTTAGTCTGCCTCTCTGCCGCTCCATATGTCTAATTTTTGCTTGTGCCAGCGTTGTAAATAGGTATTGAACTGCGATATCTCGTGGTGCTGACTCCGTCTATTTCCAAAGGTTCCATGTCGATGCGCTGGAGCTATGCGTGATTCGAGGCCTGTTACATCGACGCAACTTGAGACGATACTAGGATTACGGGCTGGTTAACTTGAACCCCGTCTTACTTCGAGCCCTCATGCTTCTCGGCTGGTTCTCCAGCGACCATCAGACTCATGCGATGCGTCCTTCTGTTGGCGCTTGAATAGCACATCGGCTGCTGAAAGGCCCAAATGACACGACTCTGTAGCGAGCCTTGCTGGATCAAGTTTTGCGTACTACATAAGTAGATAGCCTACCCATCTCTCCGACGGTGTCCGCGTTTTACAGGTCAACGGTTGCCCTTGGTTGAGGACATCCCCGAGGCAACAAACTATTATATTCCGATGAGTCTTCACGCAGGTAAATCAGTCGGAGCCTACGAGTCTCATAACCGCCTAGGTAGTAAACGCGGCGGAAAGGTCTGTATTGCTTCCAGAACTTGAAGTCGTCCTGAGCTGATTGCTAGCATGGAGGGCATCCCCCAGATTGCCCACAGGTTTCTTGTTAAGGGATAATAACTTCTTCGACGCGAACTCCGAAGTGGATTGCTCCATCCATATGGTTGTCTGGCCCTGGTAACGAAGGAGGCTTACGAACCGAGTGTTTCTGAATCAGTGGTCGCTAAGGATATCCGGAGATGGGATACGAGTGTGCTAATGTTCTTCCATGGCGCATGAGATCATCCGTTGTGTCGTCTCCTGCGAGGAACGATGGCTCACGCAGGACTCTTGGACATTTGTGGCGGGCTAGACATCCTCGCAAGCGATTGTCGAGACTCTATATGCCGACTGAGCATGGTGTGGCTCAGTATGTTCGTCGTGGTCGATAGGCAACGTCGCGCTGTGAGAAAAAGCTTGTTTTGGGCAGCGACAGGGGGTGGTATAGGTGTCTCGAACTGACAGGGAAACCTGGGTCTTTGATGCTTTCGAAGATCTGACAAGCAACCGAGTGTGCGGGCAGTTCCTCCAAAACAGCCTGGCGTTGATAGTCCGCGTCGAAACACTGGACAGAAGAGAGTGGGATCTGGATGGCAAAAGGACATTAGTCTCAGGTGCCGCTGAAGGGCAGAGGAGTGGCGGCTGCTACCAATATCCTCACGTCTTCTTCAATTCTTGCTTGATCCTTCGGATGGATGATGGATGGTCTAGCTCATAGGATCTCAGGCTATCCGCGGCAACTGAAGGAGACACGAAAGGGACTTCCGACAGACTGGGCTCTTGTCATGCGGCGTCGTGCCAGTAGACCTCCCAGCCGGTGGAATACCAACGGCTTTCGGACGCGTTCTTAGGCAAAGACATAAGGCACCACAGCTTTCCGGACGCAAAGGTTGTCTTGAAGTCGTAGTTTCGTTGGAAGCTTTCAGGACGGAGTGGTTACCTTGACCCTTGAGGCAGCTAGGGGCTCGGAAGTAAACCATAACTTCTGCTCATCGAGACAACGCATCATGCAGATAAGTCTATTGCGGCACAATATCTGGCCTCCCGGCTGAGGGCGGTGCAAATTAGATCCTTGGTAGTGCTCTATGCCCCGGAGCAAGCACGCCAGAGAGTGGGCCACAACGCTATCGTCGCTACCGTGACTATGCTATCCCGATGTAATGCCACTGGAGCTTGTAGCTCAAAGAGCTGTAATTCACAGCTAGTTGGGTATTGGACACGGCCTAGCTTGAAGCTTGACTTCATAACAAGAGTCAAGGGGCCGTTCGTTTGAGTGTGCAAGTCGAACACTTCAACTTGACGCACAGCGATTCCTCAGACAAATCGCGTTCAGATACCTGGCATCACTGGACATCCAGGGTAACGTTGCCGTGCGTGCTAGCCACCGCGCTTTCTTGCATAGCTTGCTCAGCTATACAAACTATCGATCCTTCGATCGATCTGCATGCGACTGACCACTGCTGACCTTGTCGCCATGGAATGAGGGTAGCGGCGCATGGCCGGGAAGCTTACCACAATCGAATATCGCGCATATCATTCTCGAACGAGACTGCGATTACAGGTTTGACTGGCGAACCATTGCAACGATGTGGGTGATCTGTTTTGCAGCTGCACCGGGCCAATCTGCTGGCGATACTTACAGAGCCTGGCATGGGCTTCACGGAGTCACTATTGCAATTATCAGACAGCCCACGGGCGACGGAGAGTCCGCAGCTTACAATATGGTCTTCCCATTTTTCACACATAACTACAGCCACTAACCCACAGGCGACCTGATCGTAGACATGGCATGGATGCCGAGTTCATGAACTGCCGCAGATGCGGCTCTCGTCCGACTCTCGTTAGCGTTCTATGGTGTCCGCTTCGCAGCTCCGGTCTCTGACAAGCCCGTATCTCAGCTGTCGGCATTGCTTACAATACTGGTTGTGGAAGTTTACCAGGTCCTTCGAATGGCTAAGATTGGGACTGCGTAGATGGGTTGAATGACCGTCGACAGTATCCAGTCTTCGGTTGGAGCTGCTCTGTCCATTGCCCCTTTTCCCTCTCGCACATGAACAGCCACGAGGCTCGAAAGACGAGAGTGCTGTGTTCTCCACAGTACCTCCTCATGTCTATTAGCTTGCCGACCAGTTCCTTAGCCTTCGGAAACCACTCCCGAGTCATCGGAGCTTGTCCTCGTCCTTGTACCAACGTTTACCACGCCTTTCTAATCCGGGGCCACCATCGACGGGAACCATCAAGACGGGGAGCATTACCAACCTTTCACCGCGCCTAGCAGCGAACGAGAAGTAAGCCATATCAACGCAGCATAAACAATCCAGACAGAATCGGGACTTGATGGTATATCTATCCCCTGTGGCGCCCGATCAATTCCAACGTGCCGTAGTCGGTTTCGCCATCTAATGCCTATCTTTCGCTCTGTATGTCAAAATATTTCAAATGATAAAACGTATCGAACTTGCAATAGAAATCATCTTATTGGCCAGCCATGTTTGCACGTCGCCTGTAAACGTTCCGGCGCCGGCTCTGGTATCGCCCCGGGGGTGTCCCATGAGCGTCCATGTCGCGGCCGAAGAGCATCTAGATCCTGCTCCGAAGGGCCGTCTTGTAATGCAGCCTCCGCGCGGGTACTGTGTCATTTGTCAAAGTACGCTCTCTCGTGCCGTCGTACGACGGGTACTCCGTTGTCTACGTAGTCCTCAAACACTCGAAATCCTTCGCGAGACCGCCCACTCTTTTACATGCCGATGAAGGAGAGTCTCCCTTTGAGCGATGTACAGTGTACTGTACCTTTGATCTTCAGCGGCTGACCAAAACCAGGGTAGAGACAGGCTCTTACTGTGTAGGAAGAGTCATTCTCCACCGTCGTGTGCCAAGAAGTGTTTGAAAACAGAAAGCGGATTCCGTTCTGCGCCCACCTTCCGAGCAGACCCGTCTCCGGACTCGGAGTGGACCTCGGCATTGCATAAGCCTTTGATAATGTCACATGTGAACGAGTACAGGCTGTGTTGAGTGAGCTTGGAGAGAAGCGAACGATGGGAGATCTCTCATGGTAAAGCATTGGTGATGTGGTGGTATTTTGTCCTTGACTTTGCCAGTCAACTTTCGAAGGCAACTTGAAGACGTCTGGAGATATGTACATAGATACAAGTGTCCCAGGGACACCCCTACCCAATAAGTTTTGTTGCACATAGCCCAAGGTAACAACAGGGCAGGACAAAGTTGCCCAGCCGTCCCAAAGGTGCGAGTTACAGGCGGGAGATTTTCCAGCTAAGAGATGGTTGGTTGCGCCGAGCTAGTTAGATACTTCCCAATCAGTCTTGGTTGACTGCTTAGCTCCATATTATAGCCGCTGGTTTATGGTCAGCACCCAAAAGTCATGCAGAGTCACTCGCGACAGTGACAGGAGTAGTGTACATAGTGTGGGATCATAGCAGCAAGTACCTTGTCTTACTTGCTCCATGCCCTTGCCGGGCTGCTGCCGGGTTTTGGTAACGACAAGCGAACCGTGGGCGGGGACCCTTTTTTTTCCCTGCCATTTGGCTAACCCCCAGTTCGGAGTGGGACTTCATCCTGCAGTCTGTTTATCTTACATGTCAACATGCACAAGAACTAGCGGTGACATATCAAAACTCGCCCCATCCCACTCAATGGCTGATCGCTGGTCCGGAGGGCTCCGATGCACAGCGAGTTGATACGAACACAGCTCGATAGTGAACCCCGAAACGCCCGCGCTGAATAAAAATTGTCGATCCTTGTGCACAACGCGATTGGGGGCCGACTTTTCATCACCCAGCACTTCAATATTCTTGTCCTAACATTCCATCTCTTTTGCTGCTCTGGGATTAACTGTACCGAGTTAGCCGCTACCTTTTCCCGTCCACCTGGTCCAAACATCCAGATAAGCTAGCTGGGGTCCTGCGAACGAGACCCTGGAATAGCAGCACGCGATGACACGCTAAGTACCAGGAAAATACTATCTACTACCTAGGTAAAGTAGATGTACATGCATACAGTATCTTACTGTGGAGAGGGAAGTTATGCAGGCTTCAGTGCGAATTGCACTAAATCCTTCATACTACATACGGCGGTACTTGTACTGTGTATGTGAGTGTAGTAGTAGCACGTGTACTAGCTGCTTCAGATCCGAAGGGTAACTAGCTTGGTTCAGCCCTGCGCCGAAGGATGTTGGTCCTAGTATTTGAGGCTGTCGAGAGCGCAGTGCATCCTTTGTTTGGAACCACTGGCCGAGGGAAGGGCCCATGGCCGGGGTTTGCACAAACGGCGAGAGACATTACACGTGTACGTTGTGAGGAGAAATGCACGCAGTCCAGTTGGGCCTGTGGGCGAAGTGAGACAGCCAGTCTGTAGTACCGGAAACAAGGCTCGATGTGCCCGCGACTGTTGTGCATGACGGTAATAGCGTGGCGGGAAAAAGAGGAAAGCAGAAGGGGGCTGGTCACTGCGCCGCTGCGGGTTGCGGGGCGCGAGACGAGATCCTCATGATCTTCGATGATCGATGGCTTGCATTGTTATTCGAGGCTGGAAAGTGGGAAGCATATTATTACACTACCTAGTCTGTCGCAACTTAAGTCCCATCCAACTCTAAGTGTACACCGCAATAGGCGTGTCGCCTGATAAGTTGGAGTGGTTCTTTTGTGGGCTTCCAGGTTGAGCATTAACATTCCCTTGTAGCAAATGTCGGCGACAGGCGCTCTTGCCCTCGTGCCTCTGACTCTACTTGAAAACCCGTGATATACGTAGATATCTCAATGATCGGGGTATGTCGATGCATTCGTAGCACCATAGCTGTCAGTCGGCGGTACTCGCGTCACGTGCGAATCAATCACTGCGGACCGGTTTGGTTACGCAGACCCAGGACTGATTGAGCCTAGTTTTGGTGTTCTTAAATGGCAACGTCTGGTACGAGTTTGAGAAGTCAGAGTCTAATATATTTAGTACTGTGTCTACCTCCTACATAAGCTACCTGGTAGCGCAGGCTCTAGAAGGAGGAGTATGTATTTCCCTGCACCGTGGGAAGCAGCACCAGTAAATGTACTGTGTTAGCGGGTACTTTAGCGGAGAAGTTCATGTACCCTATGCAGCAGGATGCGACACTACTGCGACAACAACACATGGCAGTCGGGGACGTGCGAAATGTGAATCCGGCTTACCTATTTGAGCGAGCCGACTTTCACAGTGCACATCAAGCAGCATATACGCAGTACGTTAGGCAGAGCCCGCCCACCACAACGCTGGATGTTGCAAAATCAATTACCGCAGATAGGGGTGCGCTACGGAGCACGCACAGTGCCGATGATGCCTGGCGATGGCGACATGCGCGATGACAGCTGTATCTCGGCTCTCGCTGCTACGGCGGCAGTCGCTCAATAACCGGGCATTGAATGACGACTTTCTCCTCAGCGACATCGAAACTATTGACAATCAGATCGAAGTGTACTATGATAACAGGATGAGCGACGTGCCACGGAGCTCAAAACGCGGGCATTGGCCTTTACTTACGGGCATGGCCAATTCGAACATTGAAGGGTACCTAGGCGCCATGATGCGCGCTATTGCGACTGGGCCGCCAAGGTTTCCCTGCACTTGGGTCGCTCTAGTACACAGTACGGTAGCGAAGCACTGTGATACGATCAATATGCCCGACACACAGGCGTTGGCATAACTATACTGTACTAATAATTTCAAGTTCACCTTATCCGCTTCGAGCCTCAGCGTTCTGAATGCCAACGTGTAGCGCCGGCCACCTGCAGCAGTAGTCAGGTACACGGTTCATTCAGTCCGCGTCGTGTAAGGAATCTAGGACGCCCGATTTATTAGCCCCTGTTCTGGAAATACTTTGGCGCCTTTCTATGCGGGAAGCGAGTGTCTAGCTGCGGGAGCGTGGCGCGTCCAACTAGTGATTAGTCTTGGGTACCAGAACCTCAGGTCCCAGCAGAGCGGATTTTGTTACTACTAGTATATCACAGTTGAGAGTCCAACCAGTTGTCATTACTATCTCGAGTTCACCAGGAATAGTCAACGACACCGCACCTTTGCCACGGACCTGTTGAGGGTGCTTTGTGAAGCGGGTACAGCTATCGCCGGATACGACTTTGCAATAAAAACCGGCTTCGGAGTCCACCGCGGAGCACTGTGGAAAAATAATGCCATTGACTGGAGGTCTCTTTGGTCGGAGCATGACCCCGACCAAGGGGCTCCGCCTGCAGTCGTCTGTGGTGTGTGGTACTGCGGGATATCCAGCAAGACGTATTCGTACTCTCCGTTGCATTTCTCTGGTCCAACAACTAAAGGGTGGCGGCGCTACTAGAAAACCCTTGACCGATTCCCAGGAAATCATCGATTGGGCGGGGATTGGTTGGTGGGCCTGGGGAGGGGGAAAGCAAGGATGGGTTGGAATGACAGAATAGAGGTGTGATTTCGCTGCATGCAGGCAAACAATGTTGAGGAGAAATGAGGGTGTGGTGCATACTGTATTGAACGCAAGGGGTTGCCAAAGCGAATCATGTCACTCAATGACTGGTTTGTTTTGTGCTGAGGGGTGCAACTGTTCCGCTCTCCATGTGTTGACCGCCTGGGCCAGCCTTTCGTGTGGTGGTAAACTCGTTGGCTCACTACACTACGCAGTAGAGATGCGGCCTCGACTCGGCTTCCTACAACGGTGCGTTGTTCCCGCTTTTTTTTTTTTGAGCGCATCAGCAACCACCTGACAAGGACGGAAACAGACATGTACCCATGTCCTTGCCAACGATCAATAATGTACACTTGGGACCAATTTTGCACGTTAACATGCGCTCAATTTGGCTCGGCTGGAGCTACACGTGGCGGCATCCATGTGACAGCAGATGCTTGTTGTGGATCCCAGTATTCCAGGCGATAGCGGTACGGATTGGATACGACAGACTGAAAAGAGAAATCGGATGATGGAGTGAAGAGATCCAATGGTTAGGAAGTTCAGATTCAGGATCATCACTGAAGCTGCGATCGAGGCGGAAGGTGTCGCTTTGCGCCTTCGGGACAACCCCCACGGTTGTAGCAGAGTGTGTTCATGAGGTGCCATGGTGTACGTACTCTATTTCTATGTAGCAGGACTGTGCCCCTCTAAGGCATGACGGCGTCACGCGATTTTAGTGTCCCGAGGCTCTGGGTCCAAAGATCTGACGGCGCCCTAAACCGTCCTGACAGGTCATCTAATGAACTTGGCGGCCTTTAAATAATTACTACAATGGTTAGAGGCCAGGTTCGAATCTAATTTACAAGCCACCTGCGATGACATCTTCGATGGGAGAAAAGGTTTGGGGGTGAGGTGGTACAGAGCTTACAAGCCATGCGTCTTCCAAAAGCGGAAGACAAGATAGTACTCTTTCGAATTTCCTCAAGTAGTGTAAATGTACCTTGCGGTTTCGCAGTGAGCATCGAATTCTGCGAGCACCGCAGCATGCCACAGTTCTCATACCCAATTGGCATGGTTAAGCTTACCTTAAAACCGCGTAGGTACCTTTCTGATGGCGTATAGTTCAGATCAGGGCAAACATGCTAGAGCTACTGCCATCTGGAGAAAACGGGAACTACTGCAGACCATAATATGATGTGCAGTAAGACTAGGTAGGTAACATGAGAAGTGTCTTCGCTTGTTATTCGATTACAATGTCAAGACGGGAAAGAGCAACAGCTCCACCGATATTCCCTAATTCTTCCTCGAATCGTTCACACCTCAGCCAAGCTTCTAAAGTCACCACATTCCGCCGTGACTTGGGTTCAAGAGGGAAGCGTCGGGACCAGCTCATATTGATTCTCTAAACAAGATTCGGCAGCGCACCTACTACACATAGAATAACTGATTCTACCCATTCCCACAGTCTACAGGACGGCAGGCACACAGGTCCTCGCTGGAGCCCACGTACACCGGCAAATTCAGTGATGAGCAAGCTGAGAACTCAAGAAGTGTTGCTCAATGTGACCCCGGCGCTACCGAGGACGGGGTAGACGCGAAAGGTAAGGTACCTCAGCCATAGGCTATGGTACCGAGGCACGCTAGTAGTCAAGTAGTGCTTCGATCGTCGCTTCTTTGCTTGCAGCAATGGCACCCCATTTCTGACCCACACAGTATTATAAATTCAATCTTACTGTGCCCTCCGGATCTGATCTTCCGTTAAGAGCAACCAGGTACCCGACTTTTTGCTGTGGTGCGGAGCTTCTGTACTAGCCCTAAGAGGCTACTTTCGTTCACCAAGTCACATATCCAGAAAACCGGTCACATTCAGAAATATATTATCATCAGTAAGAAAGTTACAGGCCCTGGCCAGTTAAATATAACCAGGCGGTTGAAACTTGCTCCTCTTGCAGGCTGTCTACTGTAGCTTAGTCGGCTGTAATACTGAGCTGCAGGCAGGTGTTTCAAAAGGTATGGACCATCAAGTCTACCTATCTGCATTCATTTTAATTCTTGCAGTCGTTTTTTTTTTTTAAAAACCTGCGGTGGTATCTGCACCGCCGCCTGTCGCCACGTCTGTTGCCGCCTGATATCGGCCGCCACTTCCGAATCCGGGATTTGTTGCTCATTCCTTTTCCATCACGTTTTCTTTTCTATCTCCGCTGGATTGTCAAGGGACATCATGTTTTTTCTGCCGGGACATGTCAAGGACCAGGTATTGGCCAGTAAGACTACTTAGAAAGTGAATCTGGGGGGTGCGGAGTTACTCCGTGCCTTCGCTTCAATTTCTCATCCATCAAAAAAATCGACCCCTTTCGACTGACCACAAAACCCACTCTGGTCCCCATTTCGTTTTCGCGCCAGCCTTTGCACTTTTCCCATTCCAGACAAGTCATCCCACTTACTCAGTCGCGTCGTACTAGTGGACTTTGATCTTTATCCCGACTCAGGCGCATTGTCCTCGCAGATGCTCAACCCACTCAGTATTTCGTGCATTTTCGCGTTTTCGGCCTAAAACACGAGTCATCACATCAACAGTACACTGCACAGGGGAATTAGCCCTCACTTTTGACCACGATAGACGAAAGCGGTTGTCCCGACGCTTGCGTGGTTCACTGCGCAAAGCGTGGCGACAGGTGACGCTTGAAGTCGAGTCGGTAACGACAACCACAGGCCTATCATTATCCTGTTCACTGTGCTTGAGAGTCTAGATCTTCGGTCGTTCAGGCTTGTGCACTGCAATCAGCTGAGCACCAACTCCAGTGCAAACTCGGCAAGCGATCTAGGAAAGAGCGACATCCCGGGAAAACTTCACACCAAAAGGCAACATCTTTTCCGCGGCAAAAAGTGTGCAAGGCGTCACCCCTCAGCTCCTAGCAGCCTCCTGCTCTCTGCTTGCCGTCTTGGACACAGAGAGACTAGTCATTTTATCCAGCAGGGGCCCTAGCACTGAGCTAAGTCGACTATTCGGACGCAGACCACGAATTGGGTACCTGGCCTGCACCAGTCAAACCCGGTTAGCTCGCTGTCCATCCCAGTCTCACGCGTCTGCGAAGCTCAGCAGCATTCAGCTCTTGCTCACCACAATTCCGCTCCACATCCCGGACCAGGTCCTCTGCAGTATCAGCCCCCCATCACAAAGGCGGCTGGCTGTTCTGAGCTTTTACAGTCCACTGATTCCACTATTACCCCATCATTCTACCCATCTCTTCCTACCTTCCTCTCTGTGTGGCCGGCACCCCAGTTCATGGTATAAAGGCGACAGCATCCCACACAAACCAGAATTTTTCTATTTCCTCTCTTCCGGGATTCCCACTGGACGGCAACATTGGTTAGCATCACAACCTGACACAAGGCGTTGTTTCCTAGAGCCAGTCCCGATCCGGCGACCAAAGCAAGTCTCACATTACTGGGCCTTGCTTGAGACGATATCACCAGGGCATCTGGGGGTTCCGCGCTAGGAGCACTGAGCTAAGAGAATCCGCAGATATAGCGT
Organism: Coniochaeta prunicola; assembly: GCA_007388105.1. Taxonomy (NCBI): domain Eukaryota; kingdom Fungi; phylum Ascomycota; class Sordariomycetes; order Coniochaetales; family Coniochaetaceae; genus Coniochaeta; species Coniochaeta prunicola. The sequence continues at coordinate 21,771 of SMOB01000087.1, forward strand.
CTGTACTTCTGTTCGCCAGCTGCACCACACCTTTCGCCTAGGCCCAGCCCACTTTCATATTGGCCTCCCGAACCATTTTAGCGCACAGGAGCTTTCCTGCTCCCAGCAAGCCTTCCCCACCAAATCTTCACCCTTGGTCTGTCCTGATTCTTGGATCTCTACAGGAAGGGTGATCCTTGCCCCCCTCCTTCGGCACCCTTTTCGATCTCTCTTGTCAATTCGTTGTGGAGCGCGTGGCTTGTGCTCCTGGGACGGAGGCTCCACTCAATCTGATCTTGTTCTGGGACGAAAGCGGTTCGCGCTACCGTCCGTCGCCAGTCTTATACCAAGAAAGCGCCGCCATCGTATCTCTAGCCAGGCACTTCGAACTAAGACTTCTTGCTCCCTTCCATCCACCTTATACCCTTGGCCGCACGCCGGTGCCTAGATCCGTCGCGCTCTAGTGCACGCACCACCCACCTTCCCTAAGTCGGGAATCTTGTCGCGCAAACCGGATCACGCTGCACTCAATACCTCCTGTGGTTGAGAGACGCAGTACATTCATCAGCCGCGATCCACAAGCCGTTCCTTTGAGCTGTAGTATGTCTTTGGTTTCCACGCCATCGCAACCCCAAGCGATTACCGCGAACCAGACATCTCCGCGCCCTCCTAGCTCACGCAAGCAGGGCATCAAGCAGAGTCCAGAATCCAAGGTCAACACGGTTCTACGCTCTGTGAATAGCTCTATGGAACGTGGTGCCCCCGAGTACACGCAGTCAGGTTTGCCTTCGCCCTATCCAAGCAACTTCGGCGACACGCAATCTGAGGCCTCATCTGCAGATCAAGCACCCGCAGCAGCAGCTGCTGCTTCTGCTCCCTATACAGCACAGCAGGAATCACGGTCGAACTATTCTACGTCGGCCACTCCTACCTCAGAGTACAGCGTGTTCCCGCAGTCTGCGCGGTCAGGGTCATTCCCAGAGCACATCCAGCGTCCCTATCATCCAGCTAGCAGCCACGCCGGCAGCGCTGGAGGTATGGCGCAAACACCAACAAGTCCGTCATCCGTGCCTGTGCCAGATGGGCGCAGCCATCAGAATCCTCCTCAGGGGACCAAATCTGACAGCGATGTACCTATAGATCCGTCCATTGCAGCACCGAGTCCGACCTACGCGACTCATAGCCAGTATTCTCCGTACGCCGCACCTCCGCAGGATATGGGGCACAACTACCCTCACCCGGGCAGCGCAGGCCTGTATGCCCAACCCCGCCCCGACTGGACCGGATATGGCCAACAGCATCCGAGTCACTTACCGCCTGGGCATCACCCATTCCCGCCGAATGCCGCTTCTGGCCCTCCCCAGTCACGCCCCAGCCAGGTAGGAAGTTCCTTTCAAAGCATTCGGTGCAAAGCCCTGTTCCAAGTTCCGCGTATGGTACACATTGTCGGAAGTGGTGTACCGGTACTTCGGACGTCTTGATTTCGGTTTTTCTAACTTTGTCCTTTGTTTACAGGTTTATTCTTTTGTGCCTATCCCCGGAGCGCAACAGCACAAGCGACCCCGTCGGCGGTATGAGGAGATTGAACGCATGTACAAATGCGGGTGGAATGGGTGCGAGAAGGCATATGGAACATTGAATCACTTGAACGCACATGTGACAATGCAGTCTCACGGACAGAAGCGCACTCCTGAAGGTATGTGTTCCCGTTTTTTTAAGGTTTTTTCATTCGAGACCCAGTGTTGCGGCTCCGATGACATGACTCAACGAACTGAGGGCAACCCTCACACCGCGGCCAATCGTTGCATTAATATAAATGCTAAATGGCGGCTATTGTGTTTCATCGGCCCGAGCCACCTTAGCTTCCCCAGTATCATGTCACTTAATTGTTTGGGGCGTTGGCGCGATGCCATGGGACTAGCGTGCAGGGCGAACCAAACCGCCGGGTTCTTGGCCTAACAGGCGAGCATTATTTTTGGGCAATTGGACTGACGCTTTCTCAATTTCTAGAATTCAAAGAAATTCGAAAGGAATGGAAGGCGCGAAAGAAGGAGGAGGAACAGCAGCGCAAGGCTGAGGAAGAGCGTCAGCGCCAGGCTGCGGCAGCTGCTCAGAACGGAGCTGTCGACCAACCTCCGGCTGATGGCTCTCAGCCACCTTCGTCGTATCCTGGTACACGGCCCGTCCAACTTCCTCCCATCGGCTATCAACCACAGCAATACCCTGCACCGCCATCTGCTGGGGTTCAGCAGCCTATGCCTGAATATGGCGGCAATCACATGTATCCCAGCTACCAGGCAAGCTCTCCCTACGGTCAACCGAATCAGCAAATGTATAACCAACGTGAGTCTTGCACTGCTCGCCGTTTAGTCCCCTTCCCACAATTACGCTGAGCTAACCTTATATCATAGACAATGGTGGCCAGCAACATCACCAATCTTAGGGCCAACGAAAGATGAGCGCATATACAATTTCCTTGCGAACACGCATATATCTCGGCTTGTTTTTAGACCGCGGTGGCACAAGAGAGGGTGTTGTCAAGACAGCTTACCGTCGTCATCTCACCTGTTAGTGGTAAATTAGTCTGCAAGTTTCGTCGTCTTGAAGATTGATCCCCGAGGTGCCTGCCCTCTGACCGTTGGCCTGCTGCGTCCTGTGTTTTTTTTTTCTTCCCCTTCTTATTCTTCGGTCAACAGCGACGCTGTTTCTATGCATGGCTGGGCTTGGGGTGGTTTGCATCTGCCGTTTCTGGACCTGTGTGAAATGTTTCTTTGGAGAGGCTGGTTTTTGCATCATGGGGACGTCTCGAGGCTTTCGTGCTTCGTTGTCGCTGGTCTTTATTGTCGACTTCAAGACAGTTAGTGGAATGCATCTTGGCTGCGGATACGATACCCGGAAGAGAAGGGGCGAGCAGGGCTCCTCTTACGGCACTTGAGGAGCCGGGCGGTGAGCCTCTGGCTGCAGGGGTTGAGGGTATTAATGGACGCAGACATGCTGAGCGCAACATGTTATCATGGACTAGGACCAACGTCTGGAAAGACTGTCCTCAGCATAATGTCTCCCATGGCATTCGGCAATCGGCAAGAAGGGGGAGGGCACTGGGCTAGGAACTGGCAATGATGCGTTGCTGCCTTTTGCAGTAAAAAGATTTGGCATGACGAGGACTAAACAACTAAAACACGTATATGGAGATCGAGGTGCCGGAGACTGCGAGCTAGCCACAGTCTTCTGTGTTCGTGATGAGAAATAATAATGCTTGTTCATACTCTGATGTTCCAATACACACATCGGTTAAGGTCAAGGTTTCCCGTCTTCGATTCTGGCCTCTTGTGATGATGGGCCGCGTTACGTATACAAGCTTGCTTCCTTAGTCATGGCGATTCGGGACGGGGTACCTTTATGCACATTGCTGATTTGATAATAATAAATTCGTAGGGTTGCACCAAAAGTCAGGCAACAGAGCTAAGACGGCATGGACGGGAGGGCTAAAATAGCTGAAAGCATGTGGTAGTTGGCGCTGCTCCGAGATAGCTCGAGATTTGTGTAACGAACACCAAGCGACATTCAACCTAGTGCGTTATGCTGGTCTCGGATTTGAGCGACCATGGATCACGGTCCAGTCTGACGTAGATCCACGTGGCAATATGCATCCAAGAAACAATCATGGGTTGAGGCCCTAAAACGACGCTTGCTAGGCCATCTGGTGGCCCCTGCCTCTAAAACGCTTAGCCCGGAGTCGCAGAATACATCAGTGTTTGTAGCGTTGTTTCGGGTTTTATCTTAACTTTGGGATGTTTGGCCCTACTGGATAATTATCTCGGGAACATGGCGATCGCACTACATATGTGTTAAGTATTTATCTGCATCATATGACACTGAACTTGTAACCCCGCTACGCAAGCAAATAAGCAAATAACGCGAGGACACCGAGCAGAAAAGGAACGGTGAAAAGGTGTTGACTGAATCTTAAATTCCATCATATTTGCTATTTTTACGAGAGGACCATGAACGGATAGCACTCTATCACGTACATATCAAACTCACCTAATCGGGGTAGCAAAGCCCCTTGTCATGCGGAAAAGATATTTAGTTCGACAATTCTGTTCATTCGCGCCTGCATTTGACTGTAGAATTAAGCTTACCTGTCTCCTCATCTGTACAACCTGCCATACATATCTCCACTTGAAGCATAATGAAGGAGCTGTAAGCCGTCACATTTGAATATATAACAGAGTGTAGCTTCATTCATTGTCTCAGGAACTCTCTCATCAGCTTGAAAGTCCAGGATGCTACGCTAGAGTGGAGCGTCAAAGTCGGACGAGGCTCTCCTACAGTACCGCGGTCTACACGCAGCGAGGAGGTACCCCATATGCAGTGGTCACATTTCTGCATCTGTGCGCATGGTACGTTAGTTCGTTCTCTATTTTAGCCAGCGTCTCATATCCGCAGCTCGTATTCTCAGCGGTCGCACAAGCGTGAGCCTAGTCCTCTGCGTACCGGTACAATGCTCTCTAGGGGCCCCTAGACCTACGCTAAAGCGATCTGCCGCCTTGCACGATCACACTAAGCATTAGAACAAAGCCATTGTTCCGGCACTGTACCTACCTATCGTAAGGCTGGCTGAAGTCATGCTCGGACCAACCGTTCGGCCCTGGAGAACAAGGATCAATTGAGGCACATGTGGTCGAGTTCCATCGTTGTAGATGAACATGGGTACAGGCTTTTTCCTATCCCTGAATAAGAAATAGACCAATACTATATACTGTGTACTTGCTAGTTCCTAGATCTCTGCGCGCTTACTACAGAACGTGCAGATAGGCATCCGTCTCATAGTGCATAGGACAGACAGGGCAGCTACATTCTGCAACAGTCCTCTCATTATGCCATTTTGAAAGGGAAGAGACATAAAGATTGCGCAAGTTTATCTAGACCCGTTGTCTGACCCCTTTTCCCATGGGAGGCAAAATCATGATAATTTGCGAGTCCATCTGTCTGCATTTGTGAAGGTAAACCGTGACCTTATCGCAGGAAGGCGCTTATCGAAGGTGAAGCTGTTCACCGCTACCTACCTTAGGTAAACGGTGATCAAGGCTCTTCAGGCTGAAAACCCGCCATGACGTAGTTCCAAAGCCTCGCAATTTTTTAGCCCGCTCAAACGTTTTTATCTTTGTACCTAGGTTACAGCAAGGAAAAGTTCTCAAGCTGAGGATTAATCTCGTCATCTTCAATACTGTCCTTCTTGGTTGGTGTGCCATCTCCCGTTGCAGATCGCTGCCTCCAAGACTGGTGGAAGACTGCCGAGAATAAATACCTAAAACCCTCCTTTTTGTCTTCGTCCAAAGGCTATACCCACAACTTGCTCGGCCATTCGCTTGTTGATGAACACTTTCCATTTGAAGAGGTCCCGCAACAGATTTTGATCGCGTCACAATCACCGCAGTGTTGCACCAGCCTAGTCGGTCGATCACTGCGCCTAGGGTCCAGGTATGCAGGGTGGCGATCGTTTGGCTCCAGCATCTCCAAGGGGAGGAGGAGCACCGATTGATAATCGGCAAACAAGCCTCGGCCCCGCTCTAGCGGATTCGGGCTACTCATCGCAGGAGGCTTTCGTAATGGCTCCTGGTGTTCCCGACAAGGAAGTCGTCCAGTCGTCTGGTGCTATGGAGCAGACACTCGTCAAGGAGAGTTGCAACTCATTGCACCACAGTCAGTCGCCCGCGAAGAGCCACCACTCGGATCTTACCAAAGGCTGCGGCGTAGCAAAGTCAGACTCGACCACGTCTGCTCGCACCCACAAATCCATTCCTTTCATCGGTGCTTACCCCCTAGGGGCACTTCAGGTGCACAAGGTAGACGACTCTCTACAATCGCCTGCAACCGGCACAGACCCTACTGCTGGGAGCGGCTCTTTTACTCCGACCCCTCCTACACCTCCAGCAAAGTGTCTCGACAATGGAGACTGTTTCATTATCATCGGCCTTCCTGACAGGTTCACTGTCGGGCTCGACACGATTGCACTGACCACTAGTAATGGAAATGAGTTCCGAGGATTCAGGGACATGCCTCCTGGACCGCACTTTCTTTGGATGTCGGAACCTGGTGCCATCTCTCGATGTGGGTATTGGCTTGTCACTGGACAGCATGGGGAGGTTAGAGTGAAACAATGGGACCGCTACAACGAAGTGCTAGGGGATGCAGCAAGCCAGTTCGAGGTCATGGAGCAAAAGAAGAATATCGAGAAGACCTATCCGTCCCTTCTGCCATACCACTTTCAAGGAGAGGCTGCGTCCACAATAGCAGCGCCGGCTCCGCCGCCTAAGGACCAACCCCGTAGAGGTTCGGTCCCGGACCCGGACCCGGACCCTGAATTCACGAGCAACAACATGGTGATTTGGCGGCAGCTGACCTCGGCCATCAACCCATCATTTCTCAGTCGAGTTACAGGCAAGAAGACCGTGTCCGAGTGGCTCGTCGATACCACCGACGGTGCCAGGGGTGATATTCGCTTCCAAGACCCCACTAAACTGATAAAGTCGATCGTCGGCAGCCAACTGGACTTCCTATTTCAGCAGGATATAATCGACCTTCAGCTACTGAATATTGCTGCGGGTGACCACTCCAGTGATGATACCACACCACGCATCCTCGCCCTTCTTCACAACAGCAACCGCAGCTCTACCTCTTCTGGCTCAAGCAACCGCTTGTCGCCCGTTGTTACCGAGAGCGACATCCTCGCCGAGTTGCAGTTTACGTTTCTCACAGGCCTGCACCTGGGCAACTATACCTGTATCGAGCAGTGGTGGCACCTGCTCCTCAAGATAATCCTGCGTGCGTACGACCTCGTGCTCTCGCGCCCGACCCTAGTCCGCCTCTTGCTGCAGACCTTCCATGCACAGATGGTCTACAACGACCGGTACATCGACCACGCCGCGGCCGCCGAGCACCCCAGCCGTTCCACCGACCCGTACCGCACCGAGGCGTCAGCCGCCAAGGATGGCGAAGTTAGCACCCACTCCATCCTAGAGACTATCCCGCGTAATAAGCCCAAACTTCGCGAAGCCTTGACCGCTTACAAGCGTCGGTTGAACCAGGCTCTGCTGGGCGAGAGGAACAATATCTCTCCCGAACAAGGCGCCGTTGGTCACGCCTTTGCAGATCTCGAGGCGTGGTTCTGGCGTTATGGTTGGGATCTGCGCAGTGACTACATCAGTGAGGCGCAAGCGGTGGGCATTGGCGGCCCGACTCAGCTGAGTGATTCCGATAGCGAGGCAGAGGACTACGCGCCTGTGGTGGTGCAACTTGATGATCAGGGCCGCGAGGTCGGGCTCGTTAGCTTCCACAAGTAAGCCTGAACTTGAGAGTGTGGCTTGCATTCGTTGGGGCTCGAATAGCAACTGTGCCAAATGACGCAGAATAGGAGTTTGTGTTCGAAATTGTATCATACGACGAGCGACGCATATTGGGACGCTGATCGATACGGAATGGGCTTGGACCTCGACGTGCCTTCCTTATATAACGGAGGAACGACAAAGATCAGCCTGTGTCATCTGGACCTGAAGTCTGTGACGACCGTTGAGGGAAAGAGAGGACGGGGGTCATCAGCATTCGATGTTGGCCGAGGATGGCTGTGTACAGGAGTCGAGGCAAGCATGACAATGTGGTGCCAATGTCTTAGACTGTAAGATATGACGAAGGATACCCAGGACTGCCATTCGGAGAAGGGAAGGCGTTAGACTCAGGTGTTGTGCTTGAGACATGAGTTTCTTCATTGTTGAGCTTTAAAACTAATTAATGACCTCGGGGATGTGCAACCTTTCGCACCGCCCGCACCGCCAAAGCTAGTGGTGTTACTTATCCCGTCAAGCAGAACTAATCAAGTCATTCTCACTACATCTTGGGCGCTGAGGGCATTGAGATGCTTGTAAGCGAGAGACCAACAGTACTCATGGCCGAGGATCATGTGTACAGTGACATGAACCAGGTTTTGTCACATTGAGAGGCACGAAATATGACCTGGATGAGAACCCATGGAAATCGCCCAGATAGAATTGCTTGATATCTCCCAGCTGAAAGGGGAAGGCCAATGGCTGTCACAGGACGTGATATGGTCAATTTCACAATATGGAACGCGCACAAGTCGAGGAGCATAGCAACTTGGGCCTGAGACACGCTAGGAGACCCTGCTGTCCCAAACACAGCAGACCAGGCATCAAGAGGGGCGGTCATCGCAGGATCAAAGTCCAGTCAATGTTTCGTTTGCCATTCCCTTCACAAGTGCCATGCAAATGCAGCAAACTATGAGAGCCTTCCCTTTTCGTTGCGTTAAAGTAATCCTCATTTGACTCCCAGCCCGTCAACGAAAAATCAGGACGCCATCCGCCGAGTTTTGAAGAGTCGTAACCCCTAAAGCCGGCAGGTCACTTCGTGTGCCGACGGAATCGGACTACCACAACCAGTATCCATTGACCCAAGCAAGCATCGGCCGTCCCAAGACCAGAGTATGTAGTCTCGAAACAAGCCGGTCTCGCTTCCCCCAATCTTTCCTCCAGAGCACCAAACCCTCCTCCTGTCCGGTACCGTTTAACGGTAAGACTTCTGGAAACGAGAGCGAGCGCCCTTACCACCGAACTTCTTGGGCTCGCAGCGACGGTTGTCTGCAACGAGGAGAGTGCGGTCGTACTGGGTCAGGGCCTGCTTGAGCGTGTTCTTGCTGTGCTCATCGACGTACTTCTGGTAGTAGGCCACCAGGGCCTTGGCAATGGCCTGGCGGACGGCGTAGATCTGCGAGGTGTGGCCACCACCGCTGACGCGGACGCGGATGTCGATCTCGGCGAACTTGTCGACACCAACGACGAGGAGAGGCTCGTAGACCTGCGAGATAGGTGTCAGTCTTCTACCATTATCGCGCCAACATCGAAACGGGCATCCCAAAGCCGCCTGCCCCCACGTCTACACCGGGATTTCAGGATAATTAACGGACCTTGAATCGGAGCACTGAGGGCTCAACGAGGTGGAGAGGCTTGCCGTTGACCTTGACTGTAGTGTCGTTAGCACACATTATTTCTGTCTCGCCGCCACCGCCGGGGTTCCTCGTCCGACACGAAATAACGTACTGAGGCCCTTTCCGTTCTTTGCAATGGCAACAGCGGTGGCAGTCCGCTTCTTGCCGAAGCAAGCAACGCTCTGGGTTGTCGAAGACATGGTTGCGAGGTTTGTGATGTTGACGAGGGTGGAGAGATCGCAACCGGTCGGCCTTCGCTTGGAGTCGTTGAATGTCGTTTCCGAAAGTTTTGCTGATGCGGCAAGCGAATTTTGGCTCGACTGAGGGTTTGTGCCCTTCGAGTCTGCTCACCCAATTTTGATTGGCTAGTGTGATGCGAAGTGGGGTCGTGTCTCAGGCACGTGAAGGTCACGACCTAGTGATCCTTATCTTATCACTTGGCCACGGTGGTGGATCAATCTGATGATGTAAGTCGCTGGCTTCTGGCGCCTTACATTATTGCACATCATCAATCTCCAACATGTCTCGTAAAGGTGTTGGTCTGGCAGCATTCGACCGGAGCCGTATCACCTCTGCCCAATATGCCTCCCATGGATCTTCACTCCGCACCTCCGATGCCGCGGCTCTTGAGACACAGCTTGCTGTCTTCCGCTCGCTGCTCCAACAGTTTGCCCAGACCCATGCGAAGGACATACGCTCGAACCCGTCCTTTCGCGCCCAGTTCGCACGCATGTGCGCTGCCATCGGTGTGGACCCTCTAGCTGCAAGTTCTACACGAGAAGGTGGAGGGTCGATATGGGCGCAGCTGCTGGGACGGTCTGTAAATGACTTTTACTTCGAGCTGGCCGTTAAAGTTGTCGAAGTATGCAGCGAGACAAGAGGCGAGAACGGTGGGTTGATTGAGGTCCGGAAGGTTAGAGAGGCCATCATGAAGTCTAGGATGGAGGGGGCCCCTGATGTTACTGAGTAGGTCGCCCAGGGAAATTCCAGTTGCCCCGCGCGTAGCACTGACAATGCATACTACATATTATAGGGACGACATCCTTCGTGCGGTCGGAACTCTCAAACCTCTTGGATCCTCATACTCGGTTATCAAGGTCGGCAGTAAGCCGTATATACGTTCCGTGCCCAAGGAGTTAAACACAGACCAGAGTGCTGTCCTCGAGGCGGTACAGGTTCTCGGCTACGTCAGCGTTTCGATGCTCATGGTCAACCTCAAATGGAGCAGGCCCAGGGCTCAAACAGCGGTGGAGGACCTGGTGGGTGAGGGCATGCTGTGGGTTGACAAGCAAAGCGCTGAATGGGAATACTGGAGTCCCGGATTCATGCTCTCTGGACAAGACGTCGTTCCACTAACCTGAACCTGTATCTGACGAGCATTCTCCCACAACACATGCCATGGCAGCGGTGGACTTGAGCTGTGGAGCTGGGTTAGCGGCCTCCTCTTCTCGGTTCAAACTTGGCGTCGAGCCAGCGCCGTCACGCCGTAGTTGTGGGCTTTCTTGCAAAGTCTTGCCAGACCATTATGTGACACACGTATGACCTCGCCATAACGGCTTGAACAAAGGTGAGAAGCTACGCTAAGAGCACACTTGAGGCATTCTCGACCGCACCTGACAAAATTTGCTGATAGGTTGTCTAGAATTATGGCCCCTGCGCTGATATGATTTTCAGCATTGTGCCGAGAGATGTAGACCGCAATGGTCGTGGGCGATGACTGAAGAGTTCGCGTGGAAGCACACCCAGTGCCCCTATCCAGCAGATCAGGGAACGAGCGTAAATGGTCTTCAAAGTAGGATCCGCTTCCAGTCGCTGATGAACAACGTCGTGGTCGATGATCATGGGAGCAACGGGGCCAGAATCCGGTAGAATTCCGGCTGTCCACCATAGCAGGAAATAAGAAAGCATTTGGCATCACTATAACGTAACTAGAGAGATTATACACAAGCGCAATCTGCGCGAGTAACATAGGAACAACTCAAGCCCGGCCAATTCCCCTATCCTAACAACTGCTGCCTAAGCCCATCTGTAGCTCGGTCATATGGCTGGCGCCATCCTACAGCCTGTAGGCTGCTTCCAGCATACTCAAGCCTTCAGTACACGGAGCGTGCCGTAGTCCATAGAGCCGGGTCAGTGTTTAATATTGACTATCACCATAGGCTAGTAGGGAGGGTTAGGCCCAAGAGGCGGATAATCCTCAGGCCTCCCGCCGGTCATAGACGGTGGAGGTGGGCCACCCGTACGCGAGCTGCCATCACCAAAGTGCTTCTTGCGCAGGGCAGCAAGGCGCTTCTTCTTGGTGATGGTGTTGATGTAGGTACCAATCACAAACGACACCAGGTTGAAGAAGGGCACCCAGGTGGCCTCGGGTAGGAACTTCTGAGCGAAGGCGAGGCAGATTGGGCTGACGATCCAGCTCACGCGCATTACCTTCCAGAAGCCGACACGGACTGTGGCACGGACTTGGTGGAAAGTGCGGGCGCCGGCGATGAGGGCCATAGCGACTAGGTAGACGCTGTTTTGAATGGGTGCAATCTATACACACGGTTAGTTGGGAGCTGATGGTGATCGAAAATGTTATTAACGTACGATCAAGTTGCTGACGAGAATCTGCAGAATCTTGGCCTTTAGGCTTGTGCGACCCTTGAAGGTCTTCTGCAGTAACCAGATGAGGAAGTGGCCTAGAGGGGCGCTGACGAGGGCGCCGTAAGCGGCCATCTTTGGCACGCGAGATGTGAAATAATTGCCATGCTTGTTGCGGTCCTTTGCTAACCAAGAGGCAATCAGCTCCTGAGCGCCGGCCAAGGAGCCGGCGGTCAGCATCTTGGTACGCAGAGGGTTCGACTCCAACTGGTCGATGTAGGCCTGTCATAGGGTATCTGATGTCAGCATTCCAACTTGTTTTGGCTCATCCAGAGTCTTGTGTTCTTGAAGCCGAGGGGTAATGTGCGCACTGGAAGCGACATACCCTCAAATAACCCTTGGTTCCGGCATTGCCTTTACCGCCGGTAATGGCGGTGCCAACGGCCTCGGCGACGGGATGCTTGCCGCTAGTGCCCGGAAGGGGTCCTCCCTTCGGAGCTGCTCCGCTCGGGGCGGCAAGGTCTCGCTGGAATGTATCCCGCTCGATTTTAAGTGACGACATGGCGGCGGTTGGTCAAGTCGGCAACAGAAATGCGAGTGTGATCTATTACGGACAAAAGCATCAGCGACTGAAGTGGCAGCAAGTTAAAATGTATGCGCATTATTGTAAGGCTGATCTCGAGACGGATGGTGGCGGTCTTGGTCGGTAAAATGGTTTGTTTACAGCCAGAAAAGCGATCTCCGGCTTCCTAGCAACTCGACCTGTTCCTGTCCTCGACACCAGCCGACCCGCTCTTGATCAAGGCGGACACAAGAAAGGGCGCAGCTTGGAAATAAGGGGATTCTTACCACGGATGAAGTCCACCTCGTCTGGACTGTACGGTAGGTGAGATGAGTTGCAACGGGGAGGTTGGGGATTTAGACTTGGGAAGGGACGACCGCTGGTTGTCCAGTCGCGACCACTGCACGACATTGGACCAGGGGGGCCTTGGGCTGACATCCAGCTGGGAAAGTGAACTCTCGAACAACTGTGGAGACCTGAGCTGTGGCTTTCAGAGCCTGTCATTGGCTGGTGTGGTGTGGTCAGGTATCTAAAAGGCTAGCTTGTCCCGAGGTATGTTTTCCCCTCCGCGGCATCCATCCATTCACGATCCACAACAAGAGCAACACCAGCTGAGAGCCTCTGGCTTTTGACAGCTCAGCGATCCCGTCAACCTAGAAGTCGGACTTTATGGCAAAGCAAACGGGACTTGTGTCTACCACAAACGGACATGTTCTTCTTGTATGTTCTACTGATGGATCGACTCTCCTACTAACCGATCTTCTTCGTACTGAAAAAGAAAATCTCATTATTACAGGCCTACGCGCCTTTCATGCATCGGATAGCCAGGATTGACACCATGGACCTGGCGATTGCACCTCAACTACATGACAAAGACGTCACGAGGTTTCGTCAATCCTCTGTCTGTCCGAGCAAAGACTGTGGAAACCTCAGCACTGTCTCCTTCTCTTCATCCATGTCTATCCGTGCAGAACTGTGGCATGTACCTTGCTGTTGCGACCCTAAGTGACCAGCACAAAGCCAGTTGGCACTTTCGTGACTGATACTAGTGTATCATATTGTCGGCAGCGAGAAGGGCGTTTTACCAATGAGCCCGCCATGAAGGTAATGGATTCACTTGCGCGCGCTCTCTCGTGTCTGTGGCTAGCCCCGTGGGCGTCTAAAACCGCTAGGTGGTAACCAGGTTCCATCTTGAAGGTACATCACAGGCTCTGGGGACTGGGAGAAGGGTGTTCAGAACCTTCCTTGGGTTTTCTTGTCGTCCCTTATGTTCTTGGTTCTTGGTTCTTCGTTTATCCGTTATGCGTCCTTCTTTTCGTCTTCGTCTCTGTCCACTCTGAAATGACCCCTGAACCCCGACCTTTAGGCTCGAGTACAATTCTAACTCGCTCTTGATAAAGCTATGAATGACGAACAAAGTGCAATCTTCCCTCTTTCCAGCCCTCTGTGAATAGCTCGTGTGTCGATGGCCGTCAAGATACAGCATCAATCTGCTGCATCGTCGGGTCAGCATGTGGGAGCATGAGTTACTAGCCTCTTGATCAGAATGACCTCGCTTGACACACACACTTCCTTGAGTCACTGTTCAAATGCTGATGGTCTTCCTGCCCTTGGTTATGTGTACACTTATTTAGAAAAGAAATTGGTACTTCAGAGTGTGGCATGGCGTCAGACACTTCTACTGAGGCTACATGTTTGATATGTTGTTAATACGAGTAGCTCTAGTTCTTCGAGTCCAATTTTCAATCATGCTGACTTTGATCTAGGTCGCTTTCTTAAGAGCAGATTGGCGTCTGCCCGTAATTTAAACATCCGATGCACATGTAGTATCGATGCTTTTTGGCTGCTCGTCACAGCGGTCATGATGGTGACGATGATGGCCGCCGACTGCCAACCTGGTTGCCGACTGGCGAGAGCGTCCTGTCTGCCTCTTTGTAATAGTTGGGTTCTCTGCCTTCACTGCAGTCTTCTGTTTGAGGCTTAGTTGCGAGCTCTTCTGAGCATGCGAAGATTGGAGTTCGAGCTCAACTTCCAGCTTTGATTCTTCGGGTATCTTCACCTCAGCTTCATCAACCAACCATCAACAGACCAAACAGCATCTGAGTCAGAAAACAATCATTACCAGAAGCCTTAACTCAGGCATACGCTCGCTCATTCCAAGGAGGCATGCCTTGGTTCAGCTTTTCCTCTCCGTCCTCTCACAACTTATTCTGTCTTGACAAACATTCACTATTTTCAGCTGTGCTCATATCTTCTTAGATGTCGAGCGCTGCGAGTTCAACCGCGCATCCTGCCAAAGGACGCCACATTGTGGACGCCATGAGCGACTCGCCGCCATTTGAGGTGTGCCACCCTGGTGCCCCAAGGCTAGCACATGCGGTCCCGGTTCTTCGGCCTGCCGACCGTATCCCACTACCTGTTCCGATCTCAACCTTCAGTACCTACATGCCCTTTCGACCCAAGTGTGGGCACATCAACATGGCCAGAATATATCACGTTGGCTTTCGTTGCGAGCGTTGCAATCGCCACGGCCAGTTTGGCTGGCTCTACCGCTGCACCGAGCACCGGGAACTAATTATCGAGGACATGAAGCGCCGCGGTTTCAAAGTGAGTCTGGCAAGGCCCACAGGCAAGTATAGTGTCGAGAAGGGATATGATATTGACAACGGCATCGAGGTTGCTTTTGACGAGATCGGGGCGCAATTCGCTGAGCAGATGTCATTGGGTATATGGGGCCCGGATCGACGGCAAGACAAGTACAGTGTCCTCCACGAAATGTCTCAAGAGCAAATGCGGAGCTACACTCCTGCTCAGATTGCCACTCTTCTTGCTCAACGGGAGAAAGTGAGTCTCGATTACCCCCAGACTGCTATTATATTGTTCTTGCTGATATGTGCCTGAAGGTTTGGGCGACAGCCGAGATAGAGATCCGCTCACCGCAGCACAACCGTGGGCGAGCCCCTCTCAGGTCATCGTTTGGAATCCATCCTCTGCTGTCCGGGAGAAGCCCCTTCGAAGCCATCTCGGATGAAGAGAGACCCTGGGTTCCTTCCATGCAACAGGAATGTCAATTCAAGGCCTGCCATCACTGCTATCGTAGGGCTGCAGAGAAAGCATGGCTGAGTCTGGATGGTATTGTCAATGGAGACATCCCTCCGACGGCTGCAAGTGCGTATTCCTTCCACTATATGCAGCAGCGGCCTATATGCGATGCCTCGGTGGTGAACAATCTTGGCTACCGCGCTGTTCCCCTGGTGAGCGTTCTCTAAAATAAGACCAATAGCCATTCATGCTTTCATACTAGATGTAACTGACCATTTTTGTGGCAGCCTGTCCGGCATCAGCCTACACATTCGATTATCGACCTGACGCGCTCCGAAGATAATGCCTCGGCGCAGATTACCCAAAACAATCCCAACGAGTACAGCCCGGATGACGATTCCGACTGGGTCACGACCGACGACGACAGTAGCGACTACTCAGCCTTCGGCTACGACGATGACCACAGTGAGTTACCCGACGCCCTACATCGATCACGCCCATCTTCGCGGCGAGGCGGGCCACTGCGCTCCGTGGGCGAGTACGCCGGATCATCTAGCACATGCATCGTTTCCACTCAAACTGAGACCGAGGTGGATGCAGAGCACATTGAGTACACCTCCCGGATTATTGACACTATGCCCTACCTTCCCAAGGGGTGCTACGACGCTGCCGACTTCTTGTCTATAGCAGATATCGCCGAAGCGGCTTGTCAAATCCCGCTTCCTGGCCCAACTTTTGAAGAAGAACTCTTCTTTACAGAGGAGACGATGGCAGGCTTGGAGGCTGGGGAGCATGGCGATGGCCGCTATTTCAGTAGCGAGCCCCTGTATGTCCCTGGCGGTATCGCTGTGAGGGAGGAGGCGGAGGAGGCAGGTATGGCTGATGTTGTTACACAAGTGTAATTTTGTATTACCACGAGGAGCAAGTTAATACCCATTACGGCGTTTCGGAAGGTTATGACCACGATTGGTACCCGAGGATTGCCTTGTTAGGACGGGGATGGAAAGGGGCATCATCTGTTTGACACGACCTCCCTGGCTAAAATCAGCTGGGAGTTATAAGGTAGAAAGGGACATACACAAAATGCATCGAGACCGTACAACATATTATTCCTGCTCTGTTTTAGAGCGAGGACGCCCTCCTGTCTACTGGCTTGCCACCGTCCGACACCCATTAGATAGGCATCGCCCTAATCTCTGCGAGAGTCCAATAGCGCCTCATATTCTCGGCGCCCAGCGTCTTAACTTCCTGATCCAGGTGTTTTAGTAGTACTTCTCCCCATGAATCCATCTTCTCCTTCATCACCGATAACTCGAACTCCGTCTCACCGTTGCGGCACTTCCGAAGATATTCCACGAACACGTCCATTCCCGCGTGAATTTCCTTGTGCTGTCGCAACAACTCGGCAGCGCCATTTCCCTTGCCTGCACGGAACTCGGGCATCTTCCGAGCCAGGATAGGGAAGAAGTAGGTCTCTTCTATGCCGTGGTGCGTTTCTAGGTACCGCACAAGGGATATGCCTGTACGAGTATTAGCACTGAGTAGAGACAAGGAGGCTGAGTAAGTGCGACGAACCCTCATCGATGAATTGCTTTAGTGTCATGCCTGCAGGCCGCTTGCCAGTGCTGGCTGCCGTATAGAGGAGTTTCCAGCTCCTGCGGAAATGATCGTGCTGAGGCGGAAGATGGTTAGCTGTCTACTGGCGTCTATATGGTTCAACGAGATGGTTGAGGGGGTACATACGAAGTTGTCCATTATCTCGGCCAAGCGATTGTATTGCCGGAATTCCTGTGGAGACAACGGCGGTAGGTCTGGCTCTGCCTTGGTAGCAGAGGATGAGCATGATGTTTCGGCCGCCGGCGGTTCCGCACTGGCAGACGTATCCGATGCCTTGTCCGGCTGCGCCGGCGACGAAGACGATGACATAGAAAACGTTTTTGCGCTTTGACGCGATGTGAGCTTTGTAGTTGGGCTATAAGCTACTGGTCTCCGTGTTGCCGTTACTACGGTGAATGAGATGATCGGACGAATCAGAACGATGGGATGGTCAGCACGTATGAGGCGGGCACACCGTACACCGCTTCGCATTAGGCAGTGCTATATAGAGATGTACGAGGGTAGTTAGAGGGTGGGAAGAAGACGATGGAAGATGGAAAGAGATAAAAAAAGAAGATGTGGTATATCTAGACACTCGAAGAAACTGTACAGTATCGGTGGCAAGCCACACGTCCACTAACAGGCCGAAAAAACTACTATGTTACCGGATTAAGTCTTTGACTAAGCCATTTCAAAGCAGTGATTTCCAGCAATGAGATGCGCATTTCCAGCATGTCTGGACTCAGAAGCGGGGAGATAACCTCGTAGTATTATCGAGGTGAGGATGATACGCTGCATCAAGGGCTTCCGCCGCGTCTCGCGGGCACTGCAGACCTGCAGCCTATCTCAAAAAGTGTCTCCTGCTGTCCGCGAGGTTCTTTCCCGCGCGGCATCTGAGCCACATGTCTCCTTCACACCAAAGGTACGTGCGCTGTGGGTCCGGATAGGACTGGTATCCTGCCAACGGAGTACTGCCCATACTAGTCTTGTCCTCATGCAACTAACCACCTTTAGTTTGACGTTGAGTAGACCGGTTTGAGAAAAAACTCACTAAAACCCAACCAACTTCTAGAAGAACACTGAGAGATTGTACAAGCCGCGTGGTCCGGTGATACTGTCAGCTATATGTAAATGGGGTGGCCCGGTGTGACGAGACAACACACCAAGATGAAGGCCATCCGAGCTGCAGTCATGTGGAGTGTGGC
The DNA here is from genome assembly GCA_007388105.1 of Coniochaeta prunicola. Taxonomy (NCBI): domain Eukaryota; kingdom Fungi; phylum Ascomycota; class Sordariomycetes; order Coniochaetales; family Coniochaetaceae; genus Coniochaeta; species Coniochaeta prunicola. The sequence goes on from SMOB01000087.1 coordinate 39,739, forward strand.
GGTGCACGTGTGGCGGGTGTAGTTCTAAGCCCGGGAGTGCTGCCAATTCTGAGTTGGGAAAGATTTAAGACTCCCTATCTGAGTCTGACCTCTCGCATCTTATAGCTTAAATCTTCTTTGGTGTTCGCTGCTCGTGTAGAAGGCATAGGGCTTCGGTTTCTGGTTGTATCGTTACAGCATAGGTAGTAGGTAGAGCAAATTGAAGCAATGTGGGCAGCTTTCGCTGCGGCGATCCTGGATTTGGTAGCTTGAAGCACAACCCGAAAAGACTCTGGCCAATAAGAACACAGATGTTGGTGATGTCCATAACATGACGCCGTTAGCTGACCCCTGGAATTTGGAACGAACATCGGCTTAAACTACCATTCGATACTTCGAAAGGGTTTCAATCTCAATCACCGCCAACGGCAGGTTGAGATGCACTCCAAGCACAATGCAACCCCAGTCTCGGTAACTCTAACTGGAAGGTTGGAGTTTATTCCATCTGAGGCTCAAATGCGTCGCATCTCGCGCAGAGCCACTCCAATGCCGAGTCTGGGGAGTTAACGGTGGAATCAGGGGAATTGCCTGCTTTTCCATCCTCCTAGATGCACATCCCATTTGCTACTCGTTCCTCGATGAATGCAGTCTTGTTGACATGATCCTCTTCCAGATGCGAGTGCGTCGTTGATAAAGATGGCTGTGCTTCCCCTTCTCGCCGTCGATTGTGCTTGCTCACCCTCCCCGAGGCCGCCTGAAGCTTCTGTCGTTCTTTACCCTGCTTCCAGTTGGCCCCCTGCGTCTTGGCCCTGACCGTATACACTCCTTTCTTTTTGCTTCTTCGTCTCTCCTTCAAGATGCTGTTCTCAAATCTTCGATCCGTCGCCTTGGCCGCCTTGTGGATCTCGGTCTGCTCGGCTAGCCCTACACCTGTCGATGTGATGGTGGGCAAACCCCAGAATGACTTGGTCTATCGGGAGGCTCTGGAGCTAGCTCATCAGCCACACCTCGAAAAACGGATGTCTGCAGAGTTTGACATGTCCAAGACCTGGAAGAACGAGGTGCTGTTTGCCGGGTAAGCTGGCCTCGGGCATGTTCCGTTCTGTCTTTGACGACGCTTACGTATACGCAGCTCGTGGATTGACCATGACGACGTCGGTGTTACTGAAAGCGTGTCACTAGCTGTCACCTGCGTTGACTGCTATACGAGAGGAACCGTGACCGCCAAGCTGACCGATGAGGATATTATCAATCCCACCGTCAGGCTCGAGTTCAATGGGGTGGAGGCTTACGTTGATATGGAAGTTGCCATGTCTGCTGGAGCATCCTATGCCGTCAACCTTTTCGCCTCGAACTCACCGATTGGCCTTGGCTTTCCTGGTCTCAGCGTTGGTGTTGTCTTTTACGTTGACCTGGTTTTCAGCTTGACCGAACAGATAGACCTAGAGGGAGGCTTCTACGTCAAACTGGCAGACAGTGCTTATCTCGAGGCCAGTGTTTTCGGCGGCGAAATCACCGATCATTTCTTGTAAGTTCCCAAGCAAGGAGCCAGGCCATAACAAGCGTGGTTACTGACTTTGCTCCAAGTGACGGACTCAGCAGCAAGTCCCTTCCGGTCACTGTCAAGGCTGGCCGAGCCACATTCAAAGCAGATCTCCGTCTCCGTGTCCAGTGCGGTGCTGAAGCGGAAATCCTTGGTATCGGAGCTGGCGCAGAGCTTGGAATTTATGCCAATATCATAGAGTTCGTTGCTGTCCTCGACTCGACACCAACATGTGCCCTTCAGAGCACTGAGTGGTGGGATCTAAATGTCGGGGCTTTTGCACATTTCGATGTCGTTGTTGACTATACGACCATTGGCGCCATTCCAACTGTGTCAACTACACTCCTGAGTGCCCCCGCCTTCACCCAGTGCTGGCTTGAGATTGGCGGCTCTCCTGGAAGCTCGCCTGCTGAGACGGGCGGTTATCTTACACAGACAGCCACGACAATCAGTGTCTCAGCGTCTGGCAGTACCACAGTGTTCTCCGAGGTTGCCACATCGTCCACCAAAACAGGCTTCGAGGAAACATCGACCGTAATGACTGCACCAACCATCACCACGGGTCCCTCGCTTTCAGAATCTGGCTCTTCATTGTCATCAAGCTTCAGATTCCCGCTCACGAACTCGTCTACCTCGGTTGGAGGAGACGACCTCGTTACATCGACAGTCTACACAACGACCGTCCTCACTATCACGAGTTGTGCTGCAAGCGTCGTCAACTGCCCTGCATCGTACCAGAGAGAGATCCTGGTCACACAGACAATCGACGTCTACACTACTGTTTGCCCAGCCACGGCTGTCATAACCCCACCGAGCAGCATCTCTTCGGCGGCTCCCTCGGCATCGCCAACCGGTATTGGCGAGACTACCACTGCCACGGTGCATATAATCACCGATGTTGTAGTGCTCGTGCCATGTGCCAGCCCTATAGTCGCGACTTTTGTGCCCGGAAGCACTATTGCAACCCCCTCTGTCCACCAGATAACAGCCACTGTGTATGCCGTTGCCCCTTACTCCCCGTCATCCTCCTCGACTCCCTCTGTTAGCCAACCTGCTGCAGCCTCACCGTTTATTGGCGGCGGTGGTAAGAATGTGCAGTATGGCAACGGCACGGCTACACATCCCAACTCGGCCTACGGCAGTGGAAAGCCGAGCGCCTCTTGGTCGCAATCGGCCACCCCGGCCCCTGCTAGGACTGCAGTTACTGCTGGAGCAGCAGCAACGGAATTCGCTCGTGGGTTAGTTCTTCTTGGTGCCGGCATGGCAGCTTTGATGCTCTGGTAAAATCTTCGTAACAGGGAGATTTCTAACCCATCCAGTTGTTGGGGTTGCAAAGAGAAGGAATTCGATGTTCTTATATCCTACCAAACTCTAATTGCTAGGTAAATAATGGAAATATAGCACACAGCATATAGTAGTAGCATGCTGCCTGAGGAAGCTTCTAATTTTGTATGGCGGTACGTACCTTATGCGATGTGAGTTCGTCAATGATGCCAAGATTAGGGTCCTTCACACCATCTCCACCAGGTGCCTCCGGCTTTCAGCCCTTTGAGGAGTGGGCCCGGTGGGGGAAGCCCAGCCCGCTCATCCTGTGACGCAATTCTGCACCCCTGGTGAGCCTCGACGTCATCACTGTGCTCCACCACTAATCGGCACTCTTTGGACGATATGTGAACCCTGCCAAAATGTACTCAGACGTTGCCGAGCAAATAGATCTTTCCGACGGCACAGGTCATAATAATCAGATAGTCTCCTGGCCACATGCATTTGCGCGTCAGACAACTGAAGATGCTGACCTTCGGTGTACGGCAAGTGAAGGGCTTGGATACAGACACTGGGTGCGGCCGTACGATCGGATGCTGATCGTCGGCCTCATCATTGATAGCGAGCATAGCACCTACCCGACGGAAACCTACCTACATTAGCTCAAGGCGTTAACCATTGGACAAAGTCATACATGTACACACCTTGCGTTGGCTACTGTGACGCATGCAGGACCCAGCAATCTCAGATGCGATCCTTCTGGCTTGGCCAACTCCAACTTTAGTTTGACAAAGACGACGTCAGACCCTGTTCCCCTCCTCCGTCACATCATCTAGCACACCTTCTCTCTCTCCCATATAACGCATGCTTCTTCTGTTGTCTCGAATGATTATCGTCTGAACCAATTTCTCACACATTAGCCACACCGACTTGCAGAGCCAAATACCCACCATAACTGTACAACGCAACCTCAACTCTCATAGAACGATTATCTGGATATCTCGTAGTTCCAAATCATGGAGACCATCAGCAATGTTGCGCAGGCTGCCGCCAAGGCAGTTTGGGGCACTGGTGAATCCACAGAAGAGCCTATCTCTGGCAAGACAGGCAACACCTCCCAAGGAGAGCCGTACGATGCCGGCAACATGGGTGGTAGGTATCCCAACAAAGTCTTGAAACCTCGAACAAGCTTTGCCGAGCATTGCTAACATCTTGGCAGAGAATAAACCCACCACCTTGGTCCACTTCCACGATATGTATGAGAACAATTATACTAACAATAGCCCTTTCATACAGAACCCAGGAGCACGACAGATGCGGTGAAGCCCACTGAGTTCTCGGCCAACTCTGGTGACAATAGCAGCAGCAGCGGTGACAACTACACCACTAGCAGTGACAAGTACACAGCCACGACCGGCACGACCAAGATCGCACCCCTCGAAGACAACTACGACCCGGCGGGCAATCAGACAACTGGTGTCACGACCCAAGACGCGAGTGACAGTGACCAGAGGGGTACCTCGCGTTACACTGCAACGACCCAGAACACCAACATGGCGCCCCTCGAGGACGACTACAACCCCGCCGGCGGCGAGAAAAAGTCCGGTGAAACTAGCACCGGCTCAGAGCCCAGCACCACCACCACCGGCCGTGATACGGAATCCTCGGGGCCAGAAAAGGAATTTGGCTCCTCAGTCATGCCCAACCAAGATATGTCTAAGGCGCAGCAAGACGTCCGCGACCCATCCGAACCCCAGACCGATCCCAAGGAGGCGCAGGCTAAGTCCAACGTGGACGACAAGAACAACTCGCTCGACACTGGCGATAACCCCAGCAAGGTTGATGGCCCAGGGCCAAGGCCTATTGCCGAGGTGGCCAAGGAGTATGGTGGTGATGCTGGCAATGCCAAGCCTCAGGACTCGAAGAGTGGCGAGGGCGCGAAAGATGATGAAGAGGGCGACGGTCCGCAGAAGACGAGCCACGGAGAGGGTAGCGGGGAGCAGTATGTCAAGAGCTCGGGCTTGAAGGCTGATGGTGGTGACTTTGACGCTACTAAGCCTGGCGCTGGTAGGGAGGCCGATCGTATGTCCATCCACTCCGCCCACAAGTCTCGCAAGCGACAATTCTAACTGACCAAATGATTTAGGTCTCCTGGAGACAAAGGGTATCCACCGCGAGGCGGACCAGCCATCCGCCACCGTTGACGATGACGCCACCGACGCTCCCGGCGGCCACGAGAAGAAGAGCCTCGGCGAGAAGATCAAGGAGAAGCTTCACAAGCCTCACTTCAAGCACTAAAGAGATGTTGATCGGCACGAATTGTTCTGCAGTGATTACCCCTGTATAAGTACATGGATTCGCCCTTGATTCACGAGTGGATGATTTTTATGACTCGTTTTCGGTTCTACTTGCGCTGGCTTTGGATTGTACCTTCTTAAATGACCGCTGGCATTAAGCAGTACCTAACATCGGAATTGAACTCATAGATCAATATTGGTTGTGCGGCGCGTGACTCGTGCCTGAATTTCTTCCGTGTGATCAGTGTAGTGTGCATTACTTTCCTGAAGGCCGTCGTGTTAGACACTATGCCCGGGTGTTAAGGGGGCCACAAAGCTTTTAAATCCTGTCACTGTCATAGCCGGGCTCTGTTGCTGCATGTATCAATGTTATTCCGCCTTCTGCTATCATTGCGGACAAGGCTATCGAGCCCGTGGCCGGCTTGGCTTCCTTAAACCCACTGCAATAACGCTACCATCGAGAAGTCAACACCAGAATAATCTAGCTTGTCCCTGATAAAATCATCTCTCATCAATCCCTGATCATCACTGATATCCAGCCTTAAGCGTCCAAATAGCCCGTCCACTGCTGCCTGTCTTTTCCATCTTAGCCACCTTGTCAAGCGCAGCTTTGAACTCGTTTGCCAGTTTCGGACCTGTGCAATAGTGGTTGAAGTGATCCACCAGAAGCTTGCTTGGAACCTGCCCGCCATGCCGCTTGATATAGTCGGGAATCATTCTCTCAAAATCCTTGGCTTTCAGGTTCCTATTTTCCGCGCCGCTTGGCGTGCCAGACCTCGAACTGCCCGGACTGCCACCACCCGGCGTATTGAGTCCCTGCCGACCAGCGATACCAGCCAAGATCGAGCTCGAACTCGGTCCGCCTCTTCCCCTCCGGACATTGGTAGGGCGTCCGGCTTCACCCACCTCCCCGGTCCACGTCACGGTGCCGATGGGCACAGAGCGCGCTTGTTCGCCTGCTCGGCGGAGATGCGCGGCCGCTGTGGCAGCGACGCGGTTTGCTTCGGCCTGAAGCATCTTGCGGTCTGCTTTCACAGTGTTCTTTTTCTTACCTGTCATAATCTCATCGTGCTCCAGGGCGCTGTGGATGCTGGTATTGGCAAAGATACCCTCCATCAGCCGCGCCTCTTCTGTAGGGGGCGGTGCGGGGGTGGAGTCGGTGTAGGACTCGAGGCCGGCTACGCCTTCTATTGTGCGGAGGTCAGGGTCTGTGTCGCCGTCTTCTTTGGCTTTGTCATTCCTGCGGTGGGCATTACGTAGCGGTGCGGATGCTCTGATGGGACCGATGTCCGTTCCCGGGACGATCATCTCTGTTGGACCGGAGGAGTCATTGTTGAACTTGACCTCGCTGCCCTTGAACAGCTCGCTCGTCTCGGTTTTACCCTCCTCATACGAGCTGAGGGTGAAGAGATCGTGCAGATCCGTGAGATGGAAGGAAGTCCTCTGCTTTGGATCTTTCAAGACTTTATTGGAGAGGAACTGCTTGAAGATCTGCCGGTGATAGATTTTTTCCTCGATCGTACCGGCCGTCATAAGACGATAAATAGTAACCTCCCTCTTCTGTCCCAAACGCCACGCTCTCTCACGAGCTTGGACGTCGGTTGAAGGGTTCCAGTCAGGATCGAAGATGATCACACGGTTGGCACCTGTGAGGTTAGTGCCCAGCCCTCCAACCTTCGTCGTCAGGAGGAAGAGGTCAATCTCTGGGGTGTTGTTGAATTGGTCGACTAAAGACTGCCTCTCCTTTATGGGTGTTTTGCCGTCCATCCGGAGATACTTGATGCCATCCTGCCGCCTGACGAACTCCTCGATGATGTCTAACATCTGCACTCCTTGGCTGAATAGCAGCGTCTTGTGCCCGAGCCTTTTCCACATGTGCAGGAGCGCTTTGACAACTTGCATTTTGCCAGACTTGCTCGAACTTCCCCACTTGTAACCTGGCTTGGTTTTCAGTCGCGGGTCAAGAAGGTCGGGGTGGTTGCATATTTTGCGGAGAATGTCGATGCCATAGAGAGATTGCCGCGTCCTTGACAGAATGGCGCCCATCTCGTCCGACTTGAGGAAGAGTTCATAGGCATCGCGTTGAGGTTTGGTCAGCTTGCAGAACAAGACCTGCTCGCTCTTTTTCGGCAGGTCCGCGGCCACATCTACCTTGAGACGTTGTAGGAGATAGGGGCTGATGGTGTCCTTTAAGGTCTCAGCACATTTCTGCGCAGTCATGATTTGTAGGTTGGTCGCATTGGCGTAGCCACCGAACTTTATGGGAATTTCGAACTGGTTACGAAAACTGACTAGTGTGCCTAACCGCATGGGGTACACGAAGTCGAACAAAGACCATAACTCGGTAAGATTATTCTGCATGGGAGTACCGGACAGAATAATGCGGTTCGCAGTCTTCAGCTCCTTGCAGTTGATCGTGATAGTAGTGTTCGGATTACGTATCTTGTGGCCCTCGTCGAGGACTGCATAGCCCCATTCAACGGGTATGAGGACATCTGCGTAGGTTTGCAGTCCGGCATAAGTGGTGACCAGAACATGGCCCTGCTCAACGACTCGATCAACAATTCTGCGGGCGGACTTGCTCGATTGTCTTGGTCGGTCGATGTCATCGAAGTCATCCTCCTCATCGAAACGACGTTCGCTCTGGACGTTGAGCATTCCACTCCCCGAAGAATGCAGGATAGAGACACGCAGTGGAGGCCACCATCGATGGAACTCATTCACCCACTGGCGTAAAACTGTGGCTGGAGCCACGACAATGACAGGCCGATCGAGCATTTTGCTGTAGTGCAACGCAGCCACGAAAGATATCAGTTGTACTAGCAACGGGTCAGTGATCACACGTAGAAGTATTGCCAAGCGACAACCTCATACCTGTCTTGCCAAGACCCATTTCATCGCCGATAATGCCGCCGACTTTCTGAGCATACAATTCAGCAAGCCACTGCACTCCGGTCTTTTGATAGTCGAAGAGCGACGGATAGATATCACCCGGCAACTTAAGCCCGTTCTCAAAATGATGGTCCGGATGGTCAGGAGACGGTTTAAACCATTCCGGCTCGTCGTCGTCTTCCTCCACTTCCTGACCTAGGCGCTCTTGCTGACGCTTTCGGGCCCTGCGTCTGCGGCTACACCAGTCCTCGAGTCGTTGCTGGTAGACGGCTTCGTTGCCGTCATCGATGTTGCTGAGATCCACCTTTCCATGCGCATCTTTAGCTTCCCGTTTCCGCTTGGTCTTCGGTGTCATATCAGTCATATCAAAATCTTCCAACTCATCATCATCGTCGTCAATGAAACCGGCCGCAGCGGGGCTTGCTACCTCGGAAGCAGCTGGAGTATAGTCATCGTCCGAAGCATCATCCTTCACAACCCTCCGCTTCTTTCTCGGCCTTAAGAAGAACTCGCTCTCTACGACAGAACTGGTAGCAGAGTCGGGTTCTTCAGCGAATCCAGGCAGCCGCAGGTTCTGATGAGAGCGCGGTTCATATCCGCCCTGCTCCTCTAACTCCTCCGCAACCGCCTCTTCCTCTGCATTGATAATAGCCTCCGCGAGATCACCCTCGAGCCCTTCGGGTCTCGGACCACCTACCCTTGCGAAGGGGGTGATCTTGCCAGTCCGGATGAGATACTCCCGCTGTGTCTCGTTCGGAAGCTTCTTTCCTCCCGAACCAGACGCCAGGTCATCATCTGCGCCATCACTGTGTCGCTGCTCAATCCGCGCATTAAAGTCCAGAATGTCTTTGTCGCATATTTCGATCTCGGCATCGATGCGGGCAATCTCTTGTTGGATACGCTGGCGCTGACCCGGAACGAACGTGGCTATTAACCTTTGCTCCTGGAGACGCTTCTGTTGTGTAAGACGTGACTTTGTGAGCTCGGCTTTCTCGATGCGCTTCTGGTCTTTCTTGTCTTCGGCCTCAATAAGAGCTTTGTTCGCCTGGATGCTAATGTCACGCTCAAGGTCGTCTTGGTCTCGCACATTCTCGGTAAGATACTTGAGGGCATATTCTTCGTCAGAATTCATATGCGCTTCATCGATGGCCGCTTCGGGCGCTGAGGTTATCGTGATGGCGGGTGCATCGGTCTGTCCGGCAGCGCCAAGATTGTCGCCATCGAGAGTAGCCGCCTTGGGCTCCGAATTATTGCTCGAAGCGCTCATGGTGTGATCTACAATCGACTGGCATGTAGAGCAAGAGAATATGCAGTGAGCGAAAGTGAATGTGTTGGGTGAAACTCCCAGGTCGAAGCAGTCATGTCAAATTTTAACAAGCAGCAGCGACCTTCCGCTCAAGTCGTGAAAGGTGGCGGCCATATCCGGACGATGACGCACTTGCAGTCGCGAATTTCCGCGCTGTCAGGTGATTTTAATGGGTGGGTCCGCCTGGCAGCTTTAAAGGTACCTACCTACGTACCTTAGGTATTGCTTTCGCTAAGTGACTCCCAGGTTTACTGAACGGCTTGTTTGAACGGCTGGACCTTCCTGCCGCCCTAATCTAATCTCTTTGGTAACAGCTTACTGACCTAAGAGGTCGTCCTGGGTGAAGCGCCTATAGATCGCTCTCTTTACCGTGATACTTCATGGCTGTACAAGCCTTGGACACTTACTTTTTAGCGTCCCTAGTTGTTTCAATCGTTCCGACCTGCCATGGCAATAAGACCTTTGCCACAAGCAGGTCACTTCGTTACCAGACAATTCACACGTCGTGCAATCTCCAGGATGGCCGAGCCTGAACGGCCAGCAAGGCCTCAATGGTTGGAGACACTTGTTCAAGACGACGCACCGGGGCCTAAGCTGTACTCGTGGTCATTGGCGAACCTAGCGACTGGACCTGGAAACGCCTTTCGTCAACCAAAAATATCTCGGAGCTTTGGAGATGAGGAACACCGTATATATATCCTCGGCGTAGGCAATCTTGGACGCCTTTACGCTCATTCATTGGCCAGTCTCACTCATCCTCCACCCATCACACTCGTTGTGCACAGGAAGGCACTTCTTGGCCAGTGGATGGCAGAACCTGGCATCGAAATCACACGGTCAGGAGTACCCGAAAGGATTCGCGACTTTGATATCGCATGGTGGACAGAAGAAAAGCCTGACGTAGGTCCGGTGGCTGAAGTCTGCGATGGGCAGACCGTGTCGAACTTGATTGTTGCAACGAAAGCACCGGACGCCCTTCCTCAAGTTGACCGGCTGCGCCGTTATCTCGACGGGAGATCAAACGTCGCCTTTGTCCAGAACGGAATGAATAAGTTATGGCCGCCGTTCGGTGTCAAGTATCACAACGAGCGGTATCCGTCAGGCAATCACCCAAACTGCATCACATGCGTTACTACGCACGGCGTCACATCCCTCGGGCCCTTTAAGAGTCTCCATGCATCACCTGCCGATGTTGCTATGGGCCCAGTGTGCCTCAATAGTCAAAACAACTCGGGGGCGGAGTATTTGATGGGACGGATCATTTCAGCTCCATATCTCTCGGCTCGAAAGGTATCCAGCTCGGACCTTTGGGTCCTACAGCTTGAGAAACTCATCGTCAACTGTGTCATTAACCCGCTAACAGCCGTGCTGCGATGCAAGAACGGCGTCCTGTTTTCTGAACCACAAAGCATGGTTATCCGAGTAATGGATCTGCTTATAGAGGAAGCAAGCGCTGTTCTACAAGCTTTGGTCCAAGCTGATAGCAGCCAGGAAATTCTCCTAGGAGAAGCCGGTGACTGCGTACCTGACGTTCGGCAAGCTATCAAGACGAAACAATTAGCCTTGCTTGAACGTTTTTCGGCTCCACGACTTCGAAAAATGTTACATTCTGTCGGGGAAAAGGTGAAGGACAACGTGAGCTCGATGCTTCAAGACGTCGCCGCTGGAAAGCAGACCGAAATCAGGGATTTCAACGGCTGGCTTGTTGATACTGCCGGTTATTTGGGCGTGGGGCTCGATATGACCAGTCACAAGACACTGATCACTCTTGTGGAAGAGGGCGTCATCTTGGAAGAATCCCAGCTCGGCAAATACTTCCCGGTGCCCTGACGGCAATATCACATCACGGATAATATATATCTTACGGGCAGGCTGAGACTATAACTGCAGATGCGATCAGTGGACGGGAAGAGCACTGACTCCTGCAAGGGACGCTGCCTGTCATCAATCGTAGCGGGAGCTTAAGCTTATGATGCGCTGCAACGTCGGAAACTTGGAGCCAGATTCTCATATTGTTCTCTGCCGAGTTAGGACGACGATCTACTACTTCGGCAAAGCAGGCGTGGACCGCGGTACGCTGTGGAGTGGACGAATACGGGACGGACCTGCCTTCAACCTGGGGCTCTGCACATCAGCTACTGGAACAGGAAACAGGTCTAACCGCACAGAGTACTGCGTACTAGACAAAGATGCACACCACGTAGTCTATCCTTATCAGTCCTAACCTATCTCTTGGGGACGCACGTAGCTTCAGCCATATCGGCCTGGCATTTCTTATTCTCGTTGCCAGGACATCGTTTGGCCATCCGATCGACATAGCCGAAGACATTGTAACCTTCTGAGCAGTTTGTTTCGTCCTGGGTGGACGGGAGGACTCTGCGTGTGTGCCTCGGTTCTAGATGTCTGGACGGAACGAGCCACAATAGCAGCCGCTCGATATACCCTTAAGACGAGCCTTATGTATCCACCACGAGACATATCCCTCTTCTCGCACGCCGCCCGGTTTCTGATCCTACTAGAAAGGTCAATATTGTCCTGGTTTCGCGTTTCGCTCTTTTACCTGCAGTTCTGCTCTTCAGAGTTTTGGTCCTCTTCCACCGTTTGCGTAACGTGTAAATTCGTCATTTCAACATAGGCCAGGGCGGCCAACGTAAAGAGTACCGGCCTGAAGCATTGATGTGGGAAGTTGGGCAATTTATTCGAGACGTACATTCCTGCATTCTCCTGGTATGCCCATGGTACGCGTTGACTGCGACGAGCTGCGGGATATAGTAGGCCCTCTGAGTATCAACAGGGAGATACGGGTTCTGCTGATACAGGCGTGCAGAATTTCCGTTACGGTTACAACTAAGCCGAGAAACATCCTTGCGAGCCAGATCTGAATGGCACCACAGACAGTCAACTTTGTGGCAGACGTTCAAGCTGCTTTTGTGCCACAAGTCAGCAAGCGACGAGTAGACGGGGTACATGAAGTGAGCCTGAACTACGTGCGTGGATTTACGGCAGGTACTTTGGGTGACATACAGTCCCGGATCTGCCTGTTGTCACCCTGTTCGTCTACCGTAGCATTGCAAGAGGAACAGCGTTGCAAGCTCAATCGTTGAGCAGTCCTCGCTTAGCGCTAGATGCCCAGATCGCGTTAACCGGGTCGAGGGCTGTCCATCACTGCAGTGGGGAGTCACGCCAGAGCTGACAGTCCTATCTCACGTGTGAGTTGAACCGAGTTGAACCGACCTCCGCCAGGCCTATACGCTATGGTTCTCGCGAAAATGAGTCGCAAGATACCTTGCCTACCCAGATACTCCACGGTTCCACCGTTCATCCCGCGACCACTAACACGGCTGTGGCTCCGAGCGAGAAGAGAGAGAGGCGGTACCTGGCATCTGTGTGCGAAGCCTTCTGCAAAGTGCTGCACTTGGAGAAGACAGCTGAGATGAGGGGTAAAGCTTCAAGAGGCCAATATCGGTGCCAGCCAACCCCCCTCACGGCAGTTGAAGTCACTTGCAGCTTGGAAAGTGGGAGGCTGTTTCATGTCGGTGCGGTCCATGCAATAACACGTCACCCATATTGACGAATGTGACCCTCGGTCTTCTGCACTGAACCAGCTCATGACCTCACCAGTTTTTTGCTCTGGTTGAGAGTAAAAAGTGTAGTATGTTTTGGCAAATCTGGACTCGTCGGAAAGGTGGCGGCTACACCCATGCTCCTTCGCTTACTGATTGCAGGCGAAGCCGAGTTGGGAATCCGAATGAAGTTTAGAGACGTTAATGTGGGCCACCGCAGCATGGTTCGTGGCTTGCTCTTGCGGCATTTGCCCTGGGATATTCCATGATACCAGCAGTCGCGCCTGGCTTCCAGCTGACTTTGCTAAACGTCCTGCTATACGCTGGGAGCTTCTCAGTAATTCACATGGCCTCGATCTTTCTCATAAAGATGTCCTTTTAGGTCGCCTCTGGAACCATGAAAATCGAGCACAGTCCGATTGACACTGGTCTGTAAGCCCTGTGCTCGGTACCGAATTGCGGTACAGTGACCGATTTGAAGCTATGGCCACCTGGACCCCCTGTCCCTTGCCGTCGCGTCGAATCTTGCTTCCGAGCTGCTAAAAGGCACAAAAACCTCCGCTGCATGTACCCTCGTCTGTGCTTCCTGCAGGAGCTAAAGTCGACCTCCAGCAAACAGGAGCTGCAAATGACAACACCAGCCTCGTTAACGACCTTCCTTTCTTGGACGAATGTCTGTAAGAACGCTTTTGTCTGTGGTGCTCGAGACTGGAGGGCTTTCGTCTCGAGAGGCGGGCCTGGATGGGTGGCTGGTCAACAGCTTTCTGCAGTCCCGTTCCATCCTCACCGAGTAGCAGAGGCAAACCAGGCAGCAAGAGCACGCGAATGACAGGCCTCGAGTCTCTGTACTCGTTCCTTGTGTTGTATCTCTGGGTATCTATACGCAAGATACTTGTATTTAGGTGGACCTTTTGCTCTTTGGGCGCCGTTCACACCATAACAAACTGAAATGTACAAAGATATTATAACAGAAACAAAACAAGCATAACGCGAACCTGAGGAGGGGCTGTTTTCTGGCTAGGAACAGGACGAGTCGGTCATGGTACATTAAGAAAAGGGTGGAAATTATGGTGTCATCGTATATGAGCAAATGAAGTGCCGAGAGGAGAGTCTGGTGCTATGTGCAAGAAAGAGTACATTTGCCATGTATTAGCTTCGGCTTCCACCAGACGCGCTCCCAAGCCGTCCCTGACGATGCTTGCACCAGATTACCGACGCCAGCGGTTACACCTTGTGTCTGTTTTCTTGTCAATAGACCCGACCGCCCACCTGCAACTGCCTATTGCACCTTGTCCCAATGCTCGGCACACCCAGCAATGACGGGGAAGGGAAGTGCATTAGATAACTTGTGATAGATGTTCTTGTCCTGAAAGTGGCGATGACCACCTCCGAGCTTGTAGATTTTGAACCCCGAATCCCATTTCATGCATCATCAGAACATGTAGAAAAAAGGAAAGCACATGTCAGAACAGGTTAACGAATAGCAACGGCCAAGCTGGGGTATCTCTAATAATTAAGCTCAACAGTGCCATAGCAACGCTCCAACACAAGGTAGAAATAAGAAACAAGCGAACGTCGGCAGCTCGAAAGCTGTGTTTGATGCTCCAGAGCAAGTATGCCTTCGGGCCCGAAACACCCGGTTGGTTTGCGCCCCCTTTCCCTCTAATGGTATCTGCTAGCAACCTCGCGCCTCGGTCGTATACGTAGAACAAAATTTAATATGATAGTAAGAGTTATCGCAGTAGAAGAATGGTCACGAACAAGGACGAAAAGCGGAATGAAGCAGTCCTTGAGCGCCCGGCGTGTCGTTTTGGTTCTTGAAGCCTCAAGACTTTCGGTATGGCTAGCGATCTGCAGAGCGTGAACCTATCGAAGAGACTCGATTGAAATCGATTCCCAAGCTGTAGTCGAACGTTACAATTCGCGCAAGCTTACTGCTGAAGCTGCGAGGTGTAGACGGTGGTGTCCCCAGACTCAGGTACCGAAGCGCCTGGTGGGGACATTGATTGCTATAAGTTCTGGCCCGACAACTCCGCTGCTCGTTCTCTGCAAGCAGCTGGCGTGAACCCAGTGCCAACCTTGTTTGCGACGATGCGCCACTTCTCGTTCTCGTAGTCTTGTAGTGCTGTGCGAAGCTTCTGGTCCTAGTCGAGTTATTCTGTCAGAAACGGGCTATTTTGGGCACGGCATTGCCATCTTCGCCGTGCATCGCCTTGCTACCATGACTGGTAGGACTTACTGTCTCGTCTGTCCACTGCGTGGTCTTCGCCTTGAGCTTTGTGCAGTACCGAACCTGAAGGGTCCCGCTCGAACGTCCAGGGAAGAAATCGGCTATTTGTTTCCATGTCAAGCTCTTGTTCTCCTTCAGATCGATCAACAGCTGGTCGTCCTCCGGAGTGAACTTGAGCTTAGGACCCCTCGGCCGAGGTGCCGGAGGGGGCATTCCTGCTTGTCCTACCACACTCGGTGCCCCTCCTGCACTATTGTCGCCTTCCCTACGCATCATTTTGTTTGGCGGTCCTGTATCTGGAAGTCTGTGGTGGTGATGTGTTGGGGCCGCCGCTGCCTGTGCATAGGCTGCACCCAGTGGCGTTTGTTGCATAGACTCCAAGTCGCTCTCCTGAAGATCTGGGATACCGGGAACGGACAGATCAAGGTCGTCAGGTCGCTGCCGCTTGAGTCCTCCAGGCCCATGAGCTGGGGCGAGGGACGGATACAATGGAGTTACCACAGAGTGCGGAGACGGTCCAGGGCCACCATAATGTTGAGGCCCTGGGTGACCCATGTGCCGAGCTCCCGGATGCCCGCCCATGTGTCCCGGGTCCATTAGCACTTGGTGATGGTGCGCCCCGGGGTGGTGCGCCGCCATCCCATGGTGCGGAGGCTGCGGGTGATGGTGCTCCGATTGCTCATGAAGCCCGCCTGGCCCGCCATGGCCAAGTGAGGATCGGTGGTGATGGGTATCGTAAGGGTTCGGGTGATGGTGATGTTGGCTCTGCTCGCCCGGATGCGAGTCCTGTGGCGAGTAATCGACATTGTAGTCTGACCCTACTCGGTAGTTGCCCGCCAGCGTGTCTCCGATGCATGGGGTCCGCCAGAGCGAACCGCTCTGGCTGGTCGCCGGGTTCTGTATGGAAAGAATTTGTTAGATGGGAGCCCCGCGGGGCTACTTCGGGAGGAGTGGGCGGTAGAATGGTTTGGCGTCCAGCGTCTCGGTTTTACAAGCTCTCTGCGCTGCTGATAACAAGGACTCTTCCCTTCGTTACGGCGTTGTGGTATTGATGGTTGACACAATGTGTTTGCGTCGCGGGCCAAGTGAGATATCGGTCGATACTAAGAGGCGGTGGGTGGTATCCTATGCGGCACTTCGGCGTATGGTAGGCTCTTTCCGTTACGGGTTCCTTCTGCAGGCAGCGCCACTTGTCTCTGCACAATACGGCTGCTGAGCGATGGTCGAACGAGATAAACCTTTCCTCAGCAGCAACGGTTCATAATGGTGACAAACAAGGAGTCGGAGTGAAGTGATGTTGTGTTTCTTTGCAAGTCTCCTTTCGCAATAGGCATTACTTTTCGACTAGGTGTCGTATATCTTTTGAGCAAACGGAGGAGCGGAATCAAGCAGAACACGCAGTGTGGAACATGGGACGCATTATATCGTCTGATCTCCGTTGCCGTGTAGATAGATGGTAGCATCAAACAAGACTCTGCGGCTCAAATGCTGGGGAGGGAGTAGGTTTATTATAAAGCACATAAGCGATTTACTATGTGCGAGACGAGACTGTTCCTGAGGAGGTGCGGAGAGCCAAGTCACCTTGCCCAACGATGACGGTAGCATAATTTGGGGATCTTATGCCATGGTCTGGCTACCGGATATAGAACCAGGCCCCAGCTAGAAGTGCTGCGATGCGACAAGGGGTCATGACAGCCAGCAGTAGACAGGGTTCTTTGGTCCACCAAATTAACGAATTCGAGAAACCCCGGGAGACTTGTCCCAAAGCAGCCGACCAGCCTGCCCAGTCGGTCCAAAGAGAGAGGGCTCTGGAAAACGCATAGAACAATACCAAACGGCAAGGGCAATATGGAGAATAGAATGTGAAACAAGGGCTCCCATGCAGTTGGAGGCGAGCATGACAAGCGAATGATGGACCTGCCCTGCCAGCAACAACGCCACAACTTGCAGCGGACCCTGCCTTGCCAGCACGGCAGGTAATGACAAGCGCCACGACGACGAGGCAGGCATGATGGGCTAAGGCTGCGAGTAATCTAACATGCCTTGTTTCGACAGCAGTATTTGTGGATAGGTCAAGACACAAGCTGATGGTCCAAAGTGTAAGTGTGGGATGTAGAAGGGCAACGAAGAGTGACTTGGATGGCTCGGAGAGGGGCAATAACGATGTGCAAGTGGTACAAAACGGTACTTGCGACGCCTTTGCTTGACTGAACAGGCACTAGCAGGGACTCCGGACTGCCGTGAAGAGCCTGGTAGTGGAGAAGATGTTCAGGGATCGCAAGAGGGACATTTTCCTTTCTCAACGGTGGAGGGCTATAACAGAGCCGGGGGGAGCTATATCAGAAACGCCGAGCAGATCGCAGCCCTGACATGCGATAGGTGAACATCCACCAGATTGAAGAGACCAGATTGCCGAATACGCCATGCCAAAGTCTCGTCGAAATGCAATAAATGAGGTTCAAGTACGAGGTGTTTGGCGTCAGCATCGTGAACTGCTGGTGATCTGAGAACAACGTGCCGCATCCAGGGACAAGCCAAACACAATCTGACAGCGATACAGAACTCACCTGCTCACACAAGTGCGCGGTACGCGTGAGGAAAAGTTGTCCCACAATTGAGAACAGCCAGGTATCTTTTCGGTAAGCCGGAGGTAGCGAATCATGACCGTATCAGGAGGTAACTGTGAGGTTTGCGGCGTTGAGCGGGCAGACCAACAAGGCCAGGAAAACGGTTCCTACCAACAAAAGAACGTCTCCAGACGTGCGTCCTCGACAGCCACAAGTCAGATCTCAGTGATTGGAAGGCTTGATGATGTCTTGGGTCTTGTATACTCAGGTACTCAATGTACTTTGCCATGTCCCTTGGACCACAGTTGGGTTGAGGGGGGGAAAGGCTCCTCTTCGGCCAGACTATCTGGAAGGCGTTTAGATTGCCCGTTGCTGACAGCCTGGGCAATAACTTCATGCTGAAGACGCGGCACAGCAAGGCCAAACGGACGGTCTAGACATATGGGCCGCAATCTCGGAGAACTCAGATTGGCATATTATGCTGCTGCTTGCTCGAACGAGCCACAGTCCGGATGATTGACGGACAGTCATCCGGACGCAGCACAGCTTCTGGCCTCATGGCCGGTTCGCCCTCAGTGTTGGAGAAGATCGACAGACCCATGGAGTCCCTCACTGGTTGGAAGACTCGGCGAAGGCGATGCTTGGCACTGTTTGGTGGACGAGAGAGCATGATCGAGGTGTCCGTGGTGGAGGCTCATCCAGGATTCGCATGAAAGAAACGCGTTTCATTTGAACCTTGCAATTAAAGGACGTCTTATGCTCCCACCACAGCAAAATTAACGTGATTTCGGTTTTCTAGAAGGCTTGAAATTGCTTCTAGCGCTTGGACCGGGGTCGAAGCATCCCTGATGACGACGGAAGAGGCTGAGAGTCTCCAAAGTGGTTTGACGTCGTTTGAGCATTGCAAATTGCAGGGCTGTTTCCTCGGACATTTTCGTCTGCGCTATGGCTGTCAATGGGTGGTGGCCCATGCGGAAGAGAAGGAGCTAGGTTCGCGAACTTGATTGAATCGAAGGAGGGAATGACGCCGAAGTAAATCCAATGTCGAATCACATGATTATTGGACTCAGTCAGACAACGGGAATCCAAAGGAAGGAGCAACGATGCCTACGACTACGTGTATTGCTGCTCTAATGGCAGGCACGCAGATCCGCAACCCCTTGTCATCTTCGGCACCCACACGCAAGGTACCTAAGATCCAAGGTGGACAGACTTCTAACGCAGGGTGATGTGAATGGGCCTTTGGCCGGACAGTGATTCCCCATCTCACCAAATGTCCGTTAGCCTTTCTTTCTGGAATCCGTATTCTCGTAGAGGGGAATCTATTTTTGAATATTTTCCCTGTGTACGTCTACCTACTGTGTAGGTCAAGGATCATTGCAGCACTTCAGATCTGTACTAACAGTACGGCTTCAGCACTGTACATGTACCCGTACCCGCCCCAGACTCTTGAGCGGCCAATCGAAACATTTTGGGACCTGGCTGAGCGCTCCACTCCCCACGATCTTACCGTGGGATGACGATGACCAGGACAACGCGGTCGTATAGCTGCCGTTCTAAGCCCATCTTGTTCATCCAGCAGCCTCGATCGCATACATGCACCCATGGCGATATGCTTGTTTCTGGGACATTTCAGAGCCCCGACAAAGCCACAAAGAACTTGTCCAGAGACCTGGGCGAAGGATCTGATCGAAATATCCGAGAAACAGAGTCTTTGACGAGCCAATCGCAGGACGCAACCACGTCCCTCTTCGAAGTCCAGCGATTTTGAGTTTGGGGATCAAACGTCGTTTGTCTGCACAGTGCATCCGGGATCTGCCTGGCCTTGTGCTACCAGTCCATGTCTTAGGTCGGACCACATAATACACAACACAAGCGCAGCGCCGCGGCTATTGAGAGGGCCTGCTAGGAGGCTGCAACGATCTCAGGTTCGGTTCTCCTTCCGAGACTCCTGATCTGCGTTTTGAGCATGTGGAAACGCCCCTTGCAACGTCCACGCAAACGCTAGCATCCTCGGAGCTCTCACCATGACACCAAAGTTCCAACAAGCATATATTTGTCACCACATATTTAGTTAAAGACGAAGTAACTTGCTCGGCCTGCTTTACTTGCTTCGAGCTGTTCGGAATTTGTCCGAACTGCAGGACAGACAGAGCGGCCCCGTGCCCGAGGTAGTTGAGCGGCGCTAAATCAGCGAACACGCATTACGAAGCAATTTCAACTCTCCTGACACAGAATCCACAGTCTAGGTACGGACCTCAATAGTCTGGCAACCGTCAATGCGACAAGATGAGACTTCTGCACAAAGGCGGAGAGTGTGGCTTGATTCTGCATCACGCCGCCCTGATCGGCGTTCACCCGCAACACTTACAGCTATGGAGTGGTGTGTTCCATGGGTTCGTTCCACCAAGGGTGGCCGACAAGCCACCTCCCGACAATCCGGTCAGCAATCCCGTTTCGGTTCCTCGTCCTGCCCTACCTCAGCCGCACCACGGTACGCAGCAAGGGTAGCTACGACGGCCTGCCCTACCAGCAGGGGCCATAAACTTGCACCCCAGTTACGATGTCGGGTACGGACCTTCTCCTTCTTCAACAAGCAGGGTCATGCCTTTGTGATTCCCCATTCGCCTAAAATGATGCTCAGATTCGAGCTTGTATACCACACCTCCTTTGGTGCTTTTCCTTTTCGGGTGAGAGATTGATGGTACAGCCTGAACGAGGCTGACAACAGCTTGACATGAGCCGCGTCGCATGAATTGCATTAAATGCAATCTCGTTGATCATTTTGAACTATTGCTGATTCAGACTTTACAAGTCATTCACAAGTCTGTCTTGCAGGAACTATTGCCGTACTACTTCATCTACCTTCCTGTCTTGGACATCACTCGGAACTTGTTCTCGAAGCTGTCTTTCCGTATCTCTCTACCTGTGTACATCTTTGTACCTTGGCGCATCGTGATTTTCGCTCGACAACCCACCACATTTTTTCGCCCGAGGCCATGAGTCTCCCTTTTCGGTTCGATTAAATACACACCCTGACGGATATAG
Source organism: Coniochaeta prunicola (assembly GCA_007388105.1). Classification (NCBI taxonomy): domain Eukaryota; kingdom Fungi; phylum Ascomycota; class Sordariomycetes; order Coniochaetales; family Coniochaetaceae; genus Coniochaeta; species Coniochaeta prunicola. Next base: position 60,427 of record SMOB01000087.1, read on the forward strand.
CCGTCGCTCTCTCTAAAGGACCGGTTCCACGACGTCGGTGGTCCCGAGTGAGATCGCTCTCGTCCCGCCGCAAGCTGCAGGACGCTCCAAGAAATCACGTTTGTATCGACGTTGAACAATGGGAAGCCCCTTTCGTTTCTTCTGATGTCCTGAAATTCGCAAATCAAAGTTAACGAAAGATCAGCCACAAGGCTCTACTATCAGTCGAAGATTGGAAACAGTTGCTTGCATCTCGGGCCGGTGAACAATGGGTCTAAGTCCCGTCCCCTTCAAGATACCTAATTCTAGACACATCTAGACTCCAGGTGATCACACGATAAGACCCCCGACGTAAGACAGAGAAAACAAGAAGCGCAACCGGTTTGATCCTGTGCCTTCGTCATCGCTGACAATTGTTACAGCCGAGGACTCAGCGTAAGCTACTTGACCTTCGGCCCGGCGTCATGTTCGCTGTGTCAACATACTAGGTTATGAGCTTGAGTTGGCAGATCAAACAGATCGGTTTCTGGTGAATGACGAATCCTTACCGCCGCCTTCTTCCACTTACTTGGTCACATGCACCGTATGAGCACGAACAGCGTGTCAGGAATCACGATGTTATGTCCCCCCCCGTGATGTTGTTGCAAGGACAATTCAATATTGTATGACTTAGTGATCACTGCGAGCGTGTGAGTTCTTGCCTGATGGAGCTGTGCTCTCACGCCTCGTTTGGAGGAAGGCGTCAATAGACAGCAAGGCAGTCGCACTTACAGCAAGCCGAAGGATTGTTTGTTCCTAAGGAGAGTTGTACACGTATCAGGTAAAAGCGTTCGGCATCTAACATTCGATATGCTCCCGTATGGCCAACCTGTAACTATCGAAGTCCCAACCAGTCGTTAATTGGGGGCAACATCACCAGGGCAAGCTGCGATAACGAGTTGGTGCTTTCCATAGAATATTTGTAAACACGGCTAGACAGGGCCAGTGCCAGGGTGCTGCTTCCCTTGGCGTATGAGATTCTCGCCAGACAGAAAGACGAATATACAATATACACTTCCTGTCACATAAACGAGCCCTTTGTTGTAGACAGATGGGCTTCCTATAGACAGATATTTTACGCGAAACCCATCGCTGGCAGTTTCCGTCTATGACTGTGCAGCTGGGCGAGACAGCGTCGCAAGTGCCTCTCCCTGCCCATATGAATAGAATACAATCGAGTCCCCTCCATCTTTTCCTCGAAGGCGCAAGTGTAGCCACATATCGAAGAAAGGCTGCGGGCTCAGCAGTGCCCTTCATTTGGCAAAGCGAGGAAAGTAACCTCGAAAGAACAAACGATCGCCAGCCGCCGTCCGCCCAATTCCTTTGCCACCCAAGAACAAACAACAGCAGATGAGCCCACCCCATGCTGTAAGAAAACTGATGCAGAGATACGCCGCCGCCAAGCTTGTCGGCAATGCAACGCCGAGAAGGCCGGACCCTCGTAACAATAGATAGTCAGACATCGAGGAAAGGAAAAGAAGGTGAACCTCCGACTTCTGGGAACTGCCTGCCAGAGACGAGGTCCCTATCCCTTAGCACCGGTTCTTTTTTTATATATCGCAATGAGCCCTGTCGACAGCTCTTTCCCGGGTCGCAGTCTCAAGCACGCTGTCGACTCGTCGAGCCGTAATCACACCCATCTGCGTGCGCCCACAATTCCTCGCCCAAAAAGTCAAAGAAGGCCGCACAGCGCCATCACTGCAAGTGGTCTCATAACCACTGCAAGCTGGAGGAACAGTAGACACAGAGAAAAGTGCCCCTGTCCGTCCACAACCGCCCAAACCGTACCGTGAGCTTCAAGACCTCCTTTGACTTCTTTCACACAAAGTGATTCCCTGTTTTCCGTCGTCTTTTGGCGTCTGTGCCTTCGGTTTCCGCATCATGAGCTCTTTCGTCATGCGCTGTACCCTCCGCGATAACCAAATGTCCACCACCCTAGAGTCTAGAGCATAGGCAGTCTCCTAGACGACGGATCGTCGTCCATGAGCGACATGTCCATGCCACTCACCTGCTCCAAACCACTAACCCTAGACTCGAGGTTCGACATCCGGTTATCTACCATGCCATTGCCAATGCCGTTGCCCATACCATTTCCTATGCCATTCCCCATGCCATTTGACATATTCCCCCCAATCCCACCATTGCTCATCCCTCCATTCGCCAAACCGTTGCTGCCCAATGCACCACCTCCCATGTTAGCAGTCGGCATGCTCTGTCCACTCATATTCGGCGTGCCGCCGGAGCCAATCATCCCTGTATTGCCCCGGATCAGGGCCTCAAGTGAGTCCAGCCTCTTCTCCAAGCCCTCGAACCTTAAGTCCATGTTTTGCTCCACCCTTGCAATGTTCGCATTAACATCGTGGGTCAGCCGGTCAATCTTGTTGACAATGGATCGCAAACTCTGATTGACTGGCGTTCCACTGTCGCCCCCCTGCCCGGGCGCGGGCACCGCCACGCGAGGCTCGTGGTTGTGATGCGCTTCTTGTACGCTAAAACGCCACTGATTGTTAAGCTGGACCTCGCAAACGGCTTTTGCCTTCCACGGACAGTCGATCTTGCGTGTGGAGGGGTTACGCTTCTTTGCGGTCGAGTTATACTTGACGCCGCCGCGGTCGCAGACCAGGTCGTAGCGGGTCGCTTTGTTATTTCGGTAGTTGGAGGCGCGTAGCTTCACTATGCGGAAACCTTGCTCCTTGGCTGCCGCTTGAACAGTTTTTAGGAGATCCTCGAATGTCTCGTAGATGGCGCCTTGGGGTGCTTGCATTTGGTGGTATGTTCCGGGGGATTGTGGTTGCGGCTGCGCCAGCATGGATGCGTCAGTGGGGTTTGTGTTGTTGGTGTTCATGGTGTGGTTTGGTGTGTCCTCGCTGTTTTGCATAGGAGAGGCCCAGCTCGCGACGAGGTTAGAGAGACCGTAGGACCGGTTTGGCGCCGGGCTTACTGCCGCAGACGCGGCTTCGGCAATGGAGGTGGTGGATGGAGTAGGGTTGCTGTTGAAATAGAGCACGCGGCTATCCGGCTGCTGGAGGGCTGTCAGGTCATCTTGCTGGAGGTTTAGGGTCGCACTCCCGCCGGCAGTGGCGGTCGCTTGTTCTTGGGCAGCACCTACGTTGTTGCGCCGCTGTTGCGACTGCTGTGGCTGGGGCGTCTGGACTGACGGCTGGCCGGTGAGACCGGTGACGTCGTTGGGCGCATGTGCCAGTGGTGGTGATGTGTTGGGATACTGTGAGTGGGGTGTAGGGCTGTAGCTATTCATCAACCCGTTCGGATCTGTAACTGAGACCTGCGACGAGAGGCGGGATACGTCGACGTGCTGTGATGGGTACGTGGGATGATGTTGCGAGGCCGTGTCTTCTGCTCCGCGCACGGTAGCATCTTGTGTCCAAACTGAAGGGTTGTGCTGTTGGTGTTGCTGATTGGGAGCTGCCGGATCGGCGTCGGAAACGCGTGCACGCTTCCTCCCCCGACGTCCGGATGCGGGGGGATCCATCGGCAATTATCGTGATGCGACTTTGATGATCGACTCTGATCTTTTGAAATCGGGAAGCAAGCAAGTTATCGCGGGGATCGTACCTCAAGTTGAGAGGCGTGCGTGGCCGAGGGAATTCGCACCGTGTTGTTGAGTGATTGGCGAGATCAGATCGAAGATGCGCCACACCGGATTTAGGTCCTCCCCAGAAGGTATTTTACCTTTCAAGGAGCTCGAGTTCGAGCTGAAGATTATCAGAAGATCCTAGGGTAAAGTTGCGGTAACAAGGTCTTTGTTCCCCAAACGATGTCTGACGATAGTTTGATGAACTCGAAATGACCTGCGCCTACAAGTACTTCCCAAGATTACGGAACACAGTGTCGTGACTATGGGAGGCTTGGAACCTTAGGAAGGAGCGTTCGTAGACGTAAGTAAAGGTGGGTGGAACCCGACTTTGCTCTTTCTGACGCAAGTGGCCTGCGCGTGCGTTAAGTTCGCGCTAGTGCGGATCAAGGTCGCTTTAGCCAATAACGGAAGTAGTGACCTGGTACACCCAGTGAGACTTCTTGTACCTTGATGATAACCAGACTACCTTATAACTGGACGTACAATAATAACATCCTTGTGGAGAGCCATAGAATTCAAAGTCAGTCTCGCAGCCGTGCCCAAAGTCGATACGGCCATGTCGGTGGTGCAGCAGAACCAGGATAACCCTGATGACCTCCGCAACGAGCAGAGGCTCGAGGAATCGCTGGAACGCCTCAAAGAGCTCCATCTCAAGGTGTGCAACGGGACTATGATCGTCAGAGCGCGCTCCAAAAAACTTACTGATCGCCTTTTATCTGCAGCTGAGGGCCCTACGAGGTACTATTCCCAGGATGGTAGGTCCGCTGAGTGCGGCTCATCCTACGCGTATGTCCCGTCTGAACAGCTGACCGCATTGATGAATCTGTTCATTAACGAGGTCTACAGCCGATGCCTTCTTTCTGTCTTTTAAAAAATCCGTGGCGGATGGGCATAAGGAGGTCTCGGACATCAGAGCCGCCCTTACGAGCGAGGAAAACAAGAAACTTTTTGACGAGGCGAGTGCTAGCCGACAGGCGAAACCGCAAGGCATCCGGCCGTGGCGGGCGACAGAAGACCCCAACTGGACAACGCCGCGGAAGAGGAAGACGTGAAGAAAGCCGCAGTATGTGATCAATGATGTCCGTCACAGCATCTGATTCGGCCATCAAGTCCTGGGATGAACTATGTTAAGTTCAAGGCTATTCGAGAAGCGTTGAGTCACAATCTCAGATCTTCTCACCCTGGTCTGCATATCAGCTCCGGAGGGCGCTAGGTTGGCTTGAAGTCCCTCGGATTTTTTGGCGTGCCGACGCCCTATTTGACAGAGACCTCATGTTCATGTCATCAGAGCAACAACGATGGCCGGCTCGCACGCGGGTAAGCGTGAGGAAGAGACACAAGTCACACTACTACAGGGCAGGGTATCTGGATAGGGGGCCGGTATGTTTGGGGGGCCATACGTCATGCTCTTATGCAGTTACGGTCAGATGCAATTTCGTATGCAAAACCTATATGAGGTTTGCACACAGACTTATTGTTCAATGCTGTAGACTGTGCAGTCAGGTTTCTGAAAGAAGAGGATGTCTAGGTAGTACTCTCCAGATACGACACCCAATACTCCGGTGGGTTTGGCCTAGCAGCAGTTCCCCAGAAATGAAGGACTGCATAGAGTCCAGTCGTGAGCGTGGTATCTAGTTTCATCCGTGGTTGTCTTCCTCAATTACTTCGACAGTTCGTAGGCTGGAAAGGAGTAGATGCTTACATAATAGTCTATCAGCCCCATATTGCTGTTCAGCCACATACTGCAAATAATCCAGTCTGTGGCATCACCGCTCGGATTGGCCAAACAATGTGGGGCTTCATTTCTCGCCCACACAAATTCCCAAAAACACCAAAATTCAAACTTCCCAATTACGCCCAGTCAGCCCGTGTTGTAAGGACCGAAGATTGACCACTCCGACAATCCTCACGACAAACCGCAGCAATGGCTCCCACTCGTGTCGCATACCGCCGTCGTAACCCGTGAGTTTGACCTTCCTCGAAATAGGCAATGCTTTGCCTCACTAAGTCTAACAACTCTTCCAGATACAACACCACCTCCAACCGGACGCGCATCGTCAAGACGCCGGGTGGTGATACCCGGATCCTGCACATCAAGAAGCGTGGTACCGCCCCGAAGTGCGGTGACTGTGGCGTTAAGCTCCCAGGCGTAAGTTATTTCTCGGCTTGATACCAGTTGGCTGGAAAGGGACTGTTGGCTGCGATACATGGGCATCGAAGGAAGACGAAGCAACCACGACCTGGACCGTACCACAGAAGTCTACAAATCAGCGCGGCTTTGTCGAACTCTGAGACTGGACCGGATACAGAATCTCGAATATGGCAAGGAAACTTGAGGAGGAAAACAACCATGAGGCCCATGATCGACTGTTGAAAATTACTTCGACATATCCCCAGATACCGTTCGCCTATTCAACGCCTTGATATCGATATACGGCGGTCTGTGGTTGCTGTGTTCTCCGGAGATGGTCCTTGATACATGTTGAAGACGAATAGACTGCTAACCTTATGCTCTCACAGATCCCCGCTCTCCGCCCCCGCGAGTATTCCCAGATCTCCAAGCCCAAGAAGACGGTCCAGCGCGCATACGGCGGTTCAAGATGCGGTAGCTGCGTCCGCGACAGGATTGTCCGTGCCTTCCTGATCGAGGAGCAGAAGATCGTCAAGAAGGTGCTCAAGGAGCAGACCGCCTCTGAAAAGAAGAAATAAGCGATCAGCCAGGATACAGAAACGGAATTGACGGTTCACTTTTGGGAAGGGGTTGGTCTTTCATTGCTACGGTGTTCATCATGGAAAACAGGGCTGCATGATATATCAATCATAAGCAGCTGTGGTTCGGCTGTCTCTGTCAATAGGAGCTCCTTCTTTCCCGTCGTCTTTGAGGGTCTGGAAATGATACAGGACTTTCGGGCGTTGCTTAGTATGTCCTCCTTCGAGGATTTGTGATATCCTGGTGAGGGTCGTGGTCCTGTAACGGCCCAAGCAATGAAGATCGATGCCCCCTCACAATAAGCTGGGTTCCCTAACATTGTCCAAAGATGGACCAGACATTATTGCCATTGCTCCCCGTGCACTCATCGCACCGATGACCTTTCCGAGCGTGGCTCTCGTACGTATGAAACTCAATGGACTGGTCATATCGAAGTCATCCGATAACTCCCATGTAGCGCCATGTAGACTTTTCGCGGTTGATGCTTGCCTTGGGATTATTGTTTTGGCCTGTCGGCCGAGATGTGGATGCTGAGGTCCAAATATCCGTGTGCGATGCAATGACGTCGAAATTTCCCAAAGCTCTTATTTGCAAAGCTTCGACCTCAAGGTCCCTTACTTTGCAATACAAAACAACCCAAACACCCCAACCATTGACCTCATGCTCATAACATACTATCTTACACCGGTATGCCAATGTCTCCTCCGATCCGTCTCCTAGCTCCAAAGGGCGCATACCGCGCCCTCCGCAGCGAACGCACACCATTTCATACAACCCTCTCCGCGCGGCCCTCACCATTCACACACAACCATGCCTCCCGAAGGCCCTTCTACACGTCCTTGCCCCGACCAGCCCACAACAGATTCAACGAGACGGCACCCGACCAACCCCCGCCGACCGACTTTGCGCGCATGGACGTGCTAGGCCAGACGCCCGCGCCAGCGACATCCATCGATGCCTGCCTGCCAGACGGGTTCGTGCTTGGCGATGGAAGCGTGACGATAAACGACGGCTCGGGCGCCCTCCTCGTAGCGGGTGAGGCGTTCGCCTGGCGGCCCTGGGACCCTGCCTCGAAGAAGCTGGTGAATGCTAAGGGCCAGTGGGACTTGAGTCCGGACAAGTTGGAGCAAGCGTTTGGGGTTCTGGGGGTCGTTTGGCCGAGACCTGGTATGTCACTCTTATCTTGCCCGCGGGCAAGCCGTGGGAAGGGGTTGGGCTCCGGCCTTGGAGTGTTATGCTAACGGGGGGATACAGATCTTCTGATTCTAGGCCTCGGTCCGGAAATGAGGCCCCTCAGCCCTGCGGTGCGGAAGCATATTTCCAGCCTAGGCATCAGGGTTGAGGTCGCCGACACGAGGAATGCGGCGTCGCAGTTCAATCTGCTTGCTACCGAACGTGGGGTCGACCAGGTTGCTGCTGCGCTCATACCTATTGGGTGGACGGAGGGGCAAGGAGCCCGGTGACGAGATCAAGATGGTCGATCGAGGATGAGCGTGGAGACTCGTATATTACAGCTGCGGCGTCTGTGATAGGTATCCAGACTTTGATTGCGGCCGACGTTCGCCATGATGCTCTGCCAGAATAAGGAGCGGTGTTGACCAGCCACACCGGGGCGATCCTAGGTCATAGAGCTTGTACACTATTGTACCACGGGCGTACTGTATATGGGTATCTTTTTGTCTTCAGTCCCCAAGTCTATATACGTCATGTCCTAATCTACTGTACCTATATCATATCACCCCCTCCATACCCTCTAAAGTTGAACGTCTCAGTGACTGGACAGTCGGACACGCTGAAATGGTCGGTAGCTTTGTGAACGCCACGTGAATCCGGATCGCAAGCCAATTTCCGGTTTGTCATCCGTCTGGGAAGCATTAACCTTGTCGGAGCATCATGTATAATGGCTGACAACGAAGTCACATTCGCCCAACCCCAACCATCATTGCAAGCGGTACCGCGAATGGTCCTGTCGACCTCTGCGGGTTGTGAGCCATAGGGCAGGCCTTGATGCTAGTACACAGGACGTGCCGTCAGGTTAGCCGGCCGCCTTGCCTATATCCTGGAGCTTGTCTTAGTCCGACCACCCAAACACCTCACTAACAGCATGCGTATTGCTCCTCATGCCCGTAAGAGCCACAAGTATTCCTACCAGATCCACAACAAGCAGCAGCACCGCCGCCAACATAAAACGCGGACAAAACACTCGGTATAGCATCAGATGCCGCCTCAGGTGGCCAGCCCACGCCATGGTAGCCAACGCCTCGAAAGCAAAATAGCTTACAAGCACCCCCAGCATGCGGCTTACCGCGTCAAGCGTCCCCTTGCGCTTGGGATTTGTCTTCCACAGGACGACCAACGGCAGCGCTGCGACAGCCAAAATCTGACCTCCAAAGGTGTTCAGTGCCACAACAAGAGGAGACCAAGGATAACGAATGGTGAAAAGCGGAATAAACGCGCTGTCCCATTGAATACTGCTTAGTGCAGCTTGGTGGCCCGTCTTGAAGAAGTAGAAGTTCCCTAGCAGTCCCAACATGATCGGCCCGACCGTCGACGCCGTCAAGGCGTTGAGGTCGAGGATCTCGACCAGGCTCAGCACCTGCCAGAGCATCAGGGCCAAAGCGCCGCCACCCATGGGCTTGGACAGAAGAAAACACGCCGCGAAGATGTTTAGCGGCAAGAGGAGGTAACGCGCGCCGTGCGCGTTGCCGTAGCCGAGCACGGTGACCTGTGCTCTGCCGGATTTGGTCGCCTGTGTGAGGATGGAGACGCACGGGGGCGCCCAGATGAAGGCGGTCGTGCCGGCTACGAAGGCTAGGCCTAGGATAATCTGGGCAAGATAGACAGACATGCTCTTGAGGGTCTGTTCCGGCAGGCCGGGAATCCAGTTCCCGTTGTTGGCTGCATCGACGGCCCAGTATGCAGCTGACATGAAGAGGCCGGTGCGGAAGACATAGCCTATCCATGCGGGCGCCAGGCCTTCGTAGGAGCGAGTTGGGACAAGGTAGGCTTTGATTATGGAGGGTAGGACAAAAAAGACCGTGAAGGGAATGGCCAGTTGCCAGCCGGCTGAGGTGGATGAGGTGGCGGATGCGTAATAAGTGGAGGTACAGTAAGGCATCTGTTCCTCGCGGCAGAGCTTCGAGAAAGACGCCAGCCGGCCCAGGACCACAAACAGGACGGAGTGATAGATAGCCATGTACCGGTCGGCAAGTGACGGGAGTCGAAGGGCATATATGGCGCTCGCCATGCCGAATGTGGTGGTGAAAAACAAGAGAATCGAGTCCTCCCAGATGGTGAATGAATTGGACGCAAAGCCGGCGGACTGGGAGACAGTGAACAGGACCGAAAGCCAGCCAAAGAAAGAAGACGGCAGAAGATTCCTCAGCGTCTTGCCTGCGCCAAACATAGTGGCCGAAACCGTGGCCAGACTCGTCAGAGCCGCGACCCCAGCACCGCGGTAATAGTCACCGGCTCCTGAAAGCAGTGCCCTCAAGATGCCTCCACCAATACCTGGCAATGTACCAAGCAGCGCCGCCCGGACAAGGCTCTTGTCGAGTCCCTGATAAGGCACGTCTGCTGGATCGGCCTTAACGCCCTCTAGCTCAAGTTTCTGCTCTGCGAGATCAAGCTCGATATCGTCAACGACGTAATCATCGTCGTCCTCATCTCTGGAGACGTACAACAACAATACTAGGACGCCTAATGCAGTTATTCCAATTCCAAGGGCCATGCTCACAAGGTCGAATCTCGCCCACAAGCTCTTGCATAGCACAAGTGTCTCTTCTTGATATGTCGAGAATGCCGTATACACAGCAGGCCAGTCCAGTTTTTTGCTTCCAGTCAAAGATGCGACTGCCTTATCCCAGAGATCCTTCGGTGAACCCGGGGTTGTAGCTTGATCGATCCCACGCGCAGCGAAATAGGACGCCTGGTAGCGCTTGGTTCCGGCAGCAGAAACGCGTGTTGCGGCAGCCAAGTTATCCCATGCGTCACCACCAGGACCAGCGAATGCTTCCGCAATCGGCTTGCCAAGATTATTGTACGGGATGGGAATCCCGAGAAGCAGCGACAAGGTCGGCACCAGGTCGATCTGGTTCACAGGTCGGATCTTGGCCGTAGCCGGAGGCGTGACAAAGTCCGGGCTGGTCCTGCCGAAGATAGGCTTCTTCGAATACATCCATAACGCGGCTTCGATCTCGTCGTCACTCTCACCCCCGTGGTCTCCCTTGCTGTCCATCCCATGATCACCCATAACGACAAGGAGCGTGTCGTCGTCAAGTGTTTCGACAAGTTGTTGGATGAACCGGTCCATCTGCTGAAGCTTCCTGGTCATCTCTCTGTGCTCCGGCCCGTAGCGGTGGCCGGCATGATCTACGCCCAAGAAGTGGCCAATCAGCATATCCCAATCGGCAGCTCTTTTCATGAGAGGGAAGATGTGCTCAAGAACGCCATTGTCAACTGTGTGTAGATCATGCACCTCAAGACTCGGGTATGGGTGACTCAAGTTGGCCTCGAAGTAGCCAGGGAAGAGGGCATCCCATGTGTCATCTCCCAGATGCACAATCCGCTTTCCGGCGTCCCTCGACTGCATCAGTATATTATCCTCCTCAATCGCGCTCCCGGCAAAGTTGCTACCGAGGTCGACAAACGTCGGGAGTGTACCGGTGGTCAGGCCTTTCAACCTCTGTAGCGTAGCAGTCGGCGGGTCAGCTATGAACGGCCTCAAAAAGGCATTGTTTGGCGACTCAAGGGCCGTCTGATACAGAAACGGGAACGCATTGTGAAAAGCAGCGCCGTCCTCAATCGGCACTGTGAAGTCATAGCGCAGTGCATCAATTAAGATGACCACGGCTTTCTCGAACGTCTTGGGGTGCCAGCAGCCGCCGTCAATCGTTCCTTTACCTGGCCAGTCCGGAAGGATGTTGACAGAGCTGTTGAGGGGCGTAACCTCGCAGCTAGACTTCTCGTCCAGCACTAGACGCGTCAGGAGAAAGCCAGTTGTAAAGTATGCGATCCCCACGGCGTGTATGCACAGCATCCACGTCCAGAAGCCGACGGTCCACCACCAGCGCCGCTCGAAGCTCTCCTTCCGTTTTGCATCGAGGATCTCTCGTCTGGTTTTGAGTTCGGCTTGGCGTTTTTGCTCTTCGACAACCTGCTCTGGCGTGCGACTGGCGTCTTCTTGTTCCTTGGCCTTCTTCGCAGCGGCATATTGAGCGGCTATCGTCTTGTAGTCTGGCAGTGGAGGGGCTCCTGTCTTCGGATCCAACGGAGGCATGGTGCGGCAGGAGAAAGGGGGTGGGCAACGAGCGTCGAAGAAGGAGAACAAAGAGACGGAGGAGAGGGTAAGGGAAGTGTGAGTCTGGCTAGTCTTGTCTTCCGTCCATTGGTGACTACAGAAACCTAAGAGGAGAAAGAGAAAAGGAACATGGTAGCCAGGAGTCAATGGTATTCAAAGCAGTTCGGCATGTGTGGGTTGAAGTGGGTTGACGTCGCAAAAGTAGCTGTTTAGCTTGTTTAGCTTGGTTCGATCTTATCGCTGCTTATCTCATATCTGCACTGTAAGGCCGTTGGAGTTATACCAATCTGCCTCCTACCTTCCAACCTTAGAGATTGACACATGTTGTGCAACGCGGCCCCGAATCTGATGCTCAGCTTTTGATTCGACTTCTTTTTACGGGTGAGTCTAGCTGCTGGTCAAGGACTATTAGCCTGGGAACTCCTGCAGCCATTACAACATCTTAACCATTAAATTTGTCCCCTAAAATTGTGACCTTGAAACTCCAACCCGAGAAAATCCATCGCTGTCATCAATATAAAATCGTAAAATAGTATACAACTCATCGTCTCCAATAGCTTACACCTCGGACTTTTCATGCGGGACTTCCTTGACATGCTCGGCATTTCCCTCCTCTAGACTTGCCCCATCTAGCTTCGCAGCATTAACCTCAATGGGGATATGTTGATGCGTCCTGAACTTCCTGATAGGCACACCGTCATGGAACATCCTGTCAATCTCCTCCAAACTCCGTCCCTTGCACTCCGGGACGCAAAAGTAGGTAAACACAAATGCTAGCACAGCCATGCTCCCGAAGATGAAGCCCACCTTCCCGCCAAGGTTGCCATACGGAGCATTCATCAGGTAAGGGATGATGAAGTTGATCAGGAAGTTCATGAAAATGTTGACGATGGACGCAACACGTTGCGACCTGTCGCGGAGTCGGAGAGCCGGAAGTTCTGTCGTGACGACGTAGGTCAGCGGTCCCCAGCCCCAGAGGAAGGCGACGGAGAAGAACATGAGCATGGCCACTTCTCCGGACTTGTGCCCAAAGGAAATGGGGCTCTGGAGGCCCAAGCCGCCCATGATGTAGAGGACGAGGGCTTGGAGGAAGGCGCTGCTTAAGAGCATATATCTGTGAACGGATGCAATTAGCAGAGTCCAACTCAGACCTAATGACACCAGAAGCTTCAAGGCTGATAGGCATACCTTCGGCCAATCTTGTCGGCAGTCAATAATGTGACGATAAGCGTGGCCACACCGAGCGCGCTGTTGCTGACTGAGATGTCGAAAGGATTTACAGTCCCAAGGCTCTTTACAAAGAGCGTTCCATATTGTGACGCAAATGCCTGCCCGGTTGCCTGCTGGAAGAAGTTCATGCCGACGACAATAGCCGTACGCTTGAGGTTTACGCCCTGAAACAGCTCCGCCGTGTGCCCCTGCTCCGGCTCATCCAGTAGAGCTTGGTGCAGCTGATTGAACTCGATCTCGATGGCCTCGTCCGACATGGTGCCTTCTCGGTACTTCTTGTGCGCGGCACGGGCCTCGTGCATGCGGTTTACGGTCATGAGCCATCTCGGAGACTCTGGGATGAGCCAGATCAAGCTGATGATGATGGTGGGAACGACGTAAAAGAGGCTGTATGGGATAGCATACGCTCGACGGTCATGAAACGTGCTCGTGGCGTGGGCGATGCCGTTGATGACTAGTCCTCCGCAACCGAGACTTAATTGGTAGGTACTAACGGCGAGACCTCGAACGGGGGCAGGCACGATCTCGGACTGGAACACCGGGACGGTGGCAAGCTCCATGCCAATGTATACATCTATCACGAATACTTCTTGTCAGGACTTCTCTGCTCGCCGATGTAAAAGATGGATGTTATTCCCAGGCGTCTTACAGTTCAGAATCCGACCGGCCATTATCTGGCCGCTGGTCTGAGCCGTCACGACGATTGTGGCAGAGACTAGAGCATATATACTCATGGAGAACATGGCCATGCGACGACCCCATTTCGCACTCACCACGCTGCCCAGGTACAGTCCGACGGCGAACCCAGCATATGGACAGCTGTTGAAGAGCGACAGCCAGTACGCCTGGAGAACGTACTTCTTCGTTTTGGTGTCATAGGTGCCGAACCGCCTGGTGAAGGCATTCATAGCCTGCGTCTGGGCGAAGGCTTGGTTGTCGAAGCCATAGTTAAACTGCGAGACGGCAATCAAGAGGACGGACAGAAATAGCCTCCGGTTGAAGTGTCTGGTAATCGACAGAAACATGTCGGAAGGTCAGAAGCGTATTCGTATCAGCACCGGCGCCTTGCTTAAAGAAGCAAGTCAAAGGTGCTAGAGAAGGTTCGGACCGCGATCTTCGCCCAACAGCTGCGGTACGGCAGATGATGAGTGGGCATATCGAAGCGAAAGGTAGTTGGTATCGCTCTGCTTAAGAGGATGATGAAGGCGACGATGCCTGTCTCTCAAGAGTACTACAGTACCTGCCTGTCCATTAATATCCGGCAGTGATCAACCAGAGGAAATCTCGAAGCCTGGGAAAGCTCACGAAGGCTACGGTAGCAAGCATGCGAGGTGGCAGGGATGGGTAGCATTCGACGTGGGTGAGGGGACGTTGGCATCCGCTCCACGCACCTTTTAGGGACTCTTTGAATGAACAACCCCGGTTCTTTGCCCCGGTCAGGGAATCCCAGTTGTGAGATGTCTCTTTTTTCTCCCTTTTTCAATCACAAGCGGCCGCTGCATGAATGCCAGTAATATGAGATATGGCGTGTTACCAGCAGCACATTACAGTACTACTAATGCGATCTTCCTGCCCTCCGAGACCACCGTGCGGAACGCCACATCCGCTATTGGGCCACAACCAGGAAATGCGAGATCAGAAAATGCAGCTCTTCTCCTATTCGATATGTCGTATTTGCTGCACATAGCGGAACTCGGGGGAGGAGTTCCCCGGGGAGTTAGCAAGAGCCAGCCACCCGGCCTCCAGCCAATGGCAGACGGAAGCTCACCTTCCTTCCTAGCAACTGAATGCATCCTGGAAAATCGTGTCGTCTGAAGGTGGTACATCCTGGATGTCCCCCGGATACCACCCAACGAGGCGGAAAGAAGTCTACGAGTCACGCCATTCACTACATCGCCATTACATACATACATTAAACCATGTTTCGCCAGCAGAAGCAAAGCTAAGTTATGGCGTCTTTCGATTCGTTGATGTGCTTACTCATGTTTCCGAACTCCTCAGTTGTAACAGGGATGACCACGCCTGGGCAGGTTCTGTAAAGCGCGAAAAGTAGTTTCGCGGCGATCGTCCCCGGTGTCTCGCAAATTTAGACTGTTTAGTACTTAGTGACCGCGCTCTCTCCGTTCCGGGAGCTAGGGCGAACCAGGGACACACAGCTGCCGATCTCTGTATTGTTTCAACATGCCCGACAAGGTTCGGAGATCCCTCCTAGGGCCTCCACTGCCGCCGTAGAATGGAAATAGATTCTTGTTGCTGCGTCGTACCAGAAACGACGCAGGGAGAGTTCGGGAATATTTCTGCCGTGTCAAGTCGTCTGCCGAAAAAGACGATGCCACACCGTTGGAGTTTCCGACTGTCAGGGAAGGCGGCTCACCGCTCTGCAACGAGGCAAGAATCCGCCCCGTCAGCAGACTCAACTGGGTACTGCCACAGGACTAGAACTGGAGTTTGCAAATTGCCTTCGTGTCTGGACAAACCCCACACACACACTTCTTGCTCTCTCCCGCCGTCCATGTCGCCTCGTAGTTCGCGTGTCGGGATGCTTGTTTGCTGATATCATTCACAAGTACAACGGCTATCGCAGGACAGGCTGCTATTATGGCACTTGTTGGCGCTTACGATTTACCAGATTCACTGGACTGTCAAGATTAGCACCCGTATGCAGTGGAGATACCCCACGAAATGCAGTCAGAACCCCGAGACGCGCTTGGTCAGAATGCCGAGCGCCATCCGGACGTCGCTCCGTCGTCTGTGTCACCTTCGTCCTCCTCTGCCGCCCCCGGCGGTCCGGCCCCGGTCAAGCGACGCCGCAACAATGCCGGAGTACCTACCGAGAGTTGCTTGACTTGTAGGGCTAGAAAGGTGCGTTACAAGCTCACTCTCCGTCTCGGATGTGCGCAGCCGAACTTATCTATGCTCAAAAGGTCAAATGCGCCGGGAGGTCGCCAACGGGTCCGTGTACCAACTGCACTCGGCTGGATCTCAGTTGTACCTTCGACCAGGCCGCTAGTGACCTGACACAGTCCGGAGGTAGTCAAATACTCGATCATCCCTCAAGGAGGATATCTCCCGGTAGCATGTTCTGACCTCGTTCATAGGGAAAGTCTCCAGGACGTTGCCATCCCGGAGCCATACCGAAGCCGGAACAGCGCGAAAACGTGCTCAGAGAGCATGCAATCAGTGTCATATTCACAAGACTAAATGTTCGGGAGACCTGCCTGCTTGCAAGAGATGTGCTGGTGCAGGTCTTACCTGCGAGTATATGCCAGCCCGTCGTAAATTCGCTACTGTTCCGCACAGTAATGCCGCTCAACAGTCCGTCAAGGCTGAAAAGGAGGCTGCGACAGAGGATGCATCCCAAGATGCTCGATCTGTGTCAGAAGTTCCGCATTCAAACACCGCTGTGCCCTCAACGGAGCGGGCATCAAGCCTGGATGAATCGGATGTCGAGCAACTGATTGCCGAGTAAGGTGCCGGTCAACGAATTGCGAAGGTCTAAAGACTGACAGAACCACAGGAAGTCTTTGCTTAATAGCCGGATCATTCTGGAGCATCTTCAAGTGTGGTTCGAAATACTGCATCCTGTCCAGTGTTACGCTTTCTTCCACCCACAAACGACATTTAAGGAAGCTGATGAGCGGAGATTCTCCATCATCGCGGCAGGTGTCTGCTCTATAACCGGGATGTTTATCTCACCTGGCGATGAGGGCCGCAAGTTCACGGAGCGCTGTAATCAATGGGTCAAGTTCCACTTGTCACGCACGGTTGGCATCTTCACGAGAGACAGACTTACCCTGCTTGTCCTGAGCTCGATCTATGACTTGATAGTAGGGGACTGGCCGAAAGTTTGGGAGTATAGCTCCACCGCATCTCGTATGATTACCGCCATGCAGTATAACTGGGACGCCACGGCCGGATCCTTCATCGAGCAAGAAAGCCTCAGACGGCTCGTATGGCAAGTCTACATCATCGACCGCTTCTTGGCAGGGGGGTACAGTGAGCATTTGACACTCAGAGAGGAAAATCTTTTCCTGAGTGTGCCTTGTGACGACTACGCCTTTCGAAATAACCAGCATGTAACGTCCGAGCGGCTCAACCAGCGGCCCTTGTCAAGGCCTCACAAGGCAGGCGGCAATGTGTCACTGCTGAGTATATACCTACGACTGATGAGTCTAAGACACCGTCTATTAGGGTAAGGATCTGAGTTTCTGCAGCGACTCCCTGTGGAGCTTGTATCTAACTCTTCGAACAGGATAACGAAGAAGTATGCTGTAGCGCCTACCGAACACCCGCGCACGCCGCATACGGAGCCTTCATCCGTCATGGAAGAAATCCAGAAACTACAAGTGAAGCTTAACACCATCAAAGAAGCTCTCCCAGACAATGTACAAGTCACTGAAACGAACATTCAGAGGTTTTATGGCACCCCCGAGTGGTCCACATACTTCATGGTGCACACGTGGATATTTCAGCTTCACCTGGACTTGTATAGGTTTTCTCTCCCCGGGTTGCGCGAGCAGGCTACCGATGACCTATTAGGAGTCTTGCCGCAAGACTTCCTTGGTAAATGTCGTTACCAGTCCATCGCCTTTGCCATCACCCTAGCGAGGTTCTGGGAATGCTGTCGGAGCGTGATGGACCGGTATCCACACGGCCCTCTCGCGATTATCACGGCGGACTTTTCTCTAGGAGTGTGTGTCATTCAGTGTACCAAGATCTTGTTGCTCACGAGGCAGTACAGGATGTTCTTTGACCTCCAGGCATACAGCACAGCGCCTCCTTTCCGGAACGCGGTGGTGGATGACACAGTGGTAGCAGGCCTTATAGACTCCAACATAGCGCTCTTGGACCATATCCAGAGAGTTATGCCCAAGATAAGAGTTATGGTGAGTCTACCCGCATACGATATCTCGCTAGCGTTCTACGAAGTACTGATTGATTGTTAAGTCTCGAGATGTCCGGGAGGCCGTTGCCAACTGTCAAACTCCTTCGGAAATTGACAGCCAATCCATGATCGGTATGCCGTTTGCACCAACTCCTGAGAACGTGCGAGTTTCTGGACCACATTACGTTCTGGAGAATTTGCACACAATGCAAACTGTGGATGACGAAGCCAACCGGCAAAGAAGCGCTTCGCTAGCAGACCAATTCTTACGCAAGAGGAGCGGGGGCAGC
The DNA here is from genome assembly GCA_007388105.1 of Coniochaeta prunicola. Classification (NCBI taxonomy): domain Eukaryota; kingdom Fungi; phylum Ascomycota; class Sordariomycetes; order Coniochaetales; family Coniochaetaceae; genus Coniochaeta; species Coniochaeta prunicola. The sequence goes on from SMOB01000087.1 coordinate 78,454, forward strand.
AGCCGGGGCAGTCAGCTTTCTGACTCCCCGCCGGCCTTGAGCGACAGACAGATCGGCTATGGCAGAGGACCCCCTGATGTGCCCTTCTACCTCGCCCAGATCCGCGCCAATAACGCCGTCCCAATGACGACGACAGTAAGTGAGACGTCAACGAACGCAGAACCGCAGTTACAGCATCAGCCATTGAATCCTTTTATCGCGAACTACGATTTCGACATGACCGGAGTCTTGGCACATGCACCTAGCTTCCCCCTGGTGTCACCAGAGACACATATGTCGATACCTGCCGCTCAGTTCAGCATGGGCCCCATGCACGCTCAGCAAATGATTCAGGACGTGATGTCGCCGCAAGAACAGTTCATCTTGGCATCGCAGCAACCACTCGACATGTACGCACCAAACTATAGCGACCTGCCACCTCAGGAGACCTCGGGCGGCCAAGTTTTCACTGTGCCTTATCGAGAATACGGGTAACGGCGCTGCTTTCTTTCAACCTCGACGCATATGGGACCCACGCCGAAGAGTGATGGAGATCATTTCCTATGATTGCGGCAATATGCCTTCATTAGATGGCCCCATGGCTACGTCAATTCGAAACTGTACGCAACACCCCATTTTGCCCTGATACCTCGCCTCAATGAGCCCTCTTTTCCCACTGGGACTTGGGGCTTTCCAAATCGACATTCGGAAAACGGGGGTCCTTATGGAAGGGTAGAAAATCACTCGTCTCCATCAGCCATCGCAGAATATCTGATTCCATCTTGGCGCGAACGGCAGCATGCTCCGGCAGGTCAGCCAGGTTATGTAGCTCATGGGGATCATTCCTCCTGTCATACAGCTCCGGTGGCTCGTACAGGCGATAAACGTACGTCCAGTCCTTATTGCGCGCCGAGACGGACTTGCCGACCAACCTCGTGTCCTGATGCTGTAGGGCGGCCTTGATGTCGTAGGGATACGGAGCTTGCTCCAGCAACGGTTCCTCGCTCAGCAGGAAACCTCCCTCTGAGAAAGCGTATTCTTTATGCTCGATGGCCTTCCCATCGTCCTGCTTTCCGCTCTTGACGAGGATCTCGCCCCACGGTTTGCCGCAGTGCGGGAAATGTTCGTCGATGCCCGCCATCTGAAAGACGGTCGGTATCAGATCCACCATCTCGGTCATCTCCTCGTACACAACGCCGGCAGGCAGACCGCCACCCGCGATAATGAGCGGCTCCCGGACGAGGCTTTCGGAGAGGCCCGAGGGCCACTTCTCGATCAGGCCGTGGTCGCCAAGATATTCGCCGTGGTCGGTGAAGAACATGGTCACAGTATTGTCCCAAAAGCCGAGCTCGTCGACCTTGTTGATGATGCGGCCGAACTGGTCGTCCAATCGCGAGATCATGCCGTAGTACGTGGCCATGACTTCGGCCCAGATCTCGGGCGTGGCGCGGTGGGTGCCGTACTGCTCGCGTAGAACTTTCATGTAGCGCGGTTCGTACCCGGACTGCACAAGCTTAGTCTCCTGTCTCGCGCCATCTCTCAAGATACCCTGCACACAGGGGGTGGGATACAGTGGCCGACTCACCTTATCCTCAGCCTTTGACGGTAGCGGCATTTCCCCCCTGTTATACATACTGAACCACGGCTCCTCAACCTGAAATGGACAATGCGGAAAGAGCAACGGCAGAAACAGCACCCAAGGCTTATCCCTTGGCGGTCTTTCCAGCCACTTCAGCGCGCTTCGTATGACGGCATCGTCATAGTCCGCCTCTTCCCCGGCATTCCGGAGGCCCTTGTAGAACAGCCTCCTCCAGATGTTGTCCTTGTCCTCGGGCTCAGGGCCGCCGAACCTCGGCGTCCAGCCGGGTCCCTCGAGAAACCCGTACTCGCTCACGCTCAGCTCCGTCACTTTCGGGGCGAAGGTGTCGCCGCGCGGTGCGAGGCAGGCGACGTGGTAGCCACCCTCCTCCTTCAGGCTCCGGAACAGGTTCGGTTCGTGCGCCTTGATCAGGTTCTCCAGGCTCCGGTGTCCGGCCACGTGCGGGTACAGGCCCGTGAACATGCTGCAGCGGCTCTGGGCGCAGACGGAGGCCTGCACGAAGCAGTTGGCGAAGCGAGTGCCCCGCGCGGCGAAGGCGTCGAGATTAGGCGTGCGGATAGGGGAGGACGGGTTGGTGACAGACAGGGAGTCGTAGCGCAGCTGGTCGGGCATGAAGATTATCATGTTGGGGCGGTGGGGGAGGGAAGGGATGGGAGTGTGCGGGATGCGGTAAGGGGGGTGGTCAACCTGGCGCAATAAGGACGGCTTCTCCTTTTCGCCCGAGGAAGTGGTAGACATTGAGATGAGGGGGATGTATGGCGTAAGATGGGTATGCTAGAGTAATATATATCACGGGAGATCCGAGATCTGGTATATGGGCCTATACCATAACATGGAATATGTGGTCGATAGAATGAACCTCTTATGAGATCGAAGCCAGAGCTGAGGCCGAACCACGAAAGGGGATGGCATTCCCATGACCCTTATATCCCCCGCTTAACGTGGCTATCGTGCTCTCGCACTAGGCCTACACGGAAGGAGATCAGCCCTCCGCCCCATCCCCCAGAGTGCGGAATCCAGGTGACAGGAGACTAGCTGGTCTAGTAAGCTGGGTCCGGTGGTAGTTATCGCTGATTCGCAAATACGGTATCAATCTCACGACACTACACCACGTTAGGTCACCAAGTGCCGTATCTGGGCCGGTAGTGTCGTTTTACTCCAAGTCTCGGCACCGAGTTGCTACTTGAGGTGGTGCGAGGTAGGGTTGCATGACGAGCAGTTTGAGCTATGTTCCGTAGTGGGGGGCTCCCGGGAATAGAGTGCGTAGGAGTGCATCTGTAGGTACCGACAGCCGTTGAGGGGGCCAAAGAAAGGGGATCTAACCAGCGTCGAGATAACGACGTGTCGAGATCTGCCTGACATCCGGACGCTGACAGTTCACGAGAAGACGGCAGGGAGTGCAATTCGGCGAAGGAGGAGGGCAAATGCTGGCCGCCCGAACGGCCCAGGGTCCTCATTCAGATGCGCACGGATTCGGATTGCGATGCTAAGTCTCCTGGTCTGGAGTAGCTGACAAGCGACAGCCGACACCTAGGCCACAAGCGAGAGGGTGAGACCTGAATTGTGATTCGTACCGTTGCATGTCGTAAGTGGTTGACCTGGTCGACTTGCCCATTGGTGCCCAGACGGGTGGCATCTGCGGGTCGTTGTTGATCAGTATTGGATTGCGAGAGCCGGCCGTTTATCAGAGGTTCTAGACCTGCATCCCACCAGAAGACTACAGTACGTAGTATATCGCGACACTACATTCTGACCACACGCGCCAAACTTCGTTACAGGGCGAGTAGGAATAAGCGAGCGAGCAACTTGAACAAAAGCTTGAAGGGTCGAAACCCGGTGTGTTTGGTACACACATGATAATAACAATTACACAATAATTTCATACCGAAGGTATACACTGGGTAGAATATATGCCACAAATTTTCCACCTCGCTGATGCGATGCGAAACAAAATAGAACACCTGAAGCTGATGATGTCGCTTTCAACCAAGAACAAGGTGGCCCCCTACCAGTAAACCCGTCATATATACGTCGTGCTGCCCACCACGAAAGTCGGCGCCTGGTCCGTCTTGCATTGCTGCGGACCAGCAACGGGCTCGCCGTGGCACGATTGAGACCCAGAGAAATTAAACAGCCTAGGGCTGTGATGTATGTACCCTCCGTAACCCAAACGTCTTTTCGAACTCCAAGCCATGAACATCGTCAACAGAACTGCATGCCGCGCCGTATCCCCAGCAGCATGTGTGGAGGTGCGTGAAGGGGTCGTGCATGCCAGGTCAAAGAATGGATAGAGGTAAAGCGGAAGTCCAGCTTTAGTGATAATTGCTCCGGTCCTTCTCCTTCAGACCGCCAATCTGGTTCATGTCGATCGAGTAGAACTGCGTGTTGCTCTCCTTCTCGTACGCAGGCAGCTGCTCGTCGTTGACGGGCTCGAGGCCAACATTCGAGCCCTCGCTCAGGCGCACGACAACGACACGACCGCTCTTGCGGCGGCCCTGCTTGTCCTCCTCGTCGGGGAATGTGATGTGGATCTCGGGCACGTTGTCGGGGGAGTGGGGTGGTGATTGGGGGTTGGCGAGCATGGGCTGGCCGTCCTTGAAGATGATGACGCTCGAGCGGCCCATGCCGCCCTTCGTCTCTATCGTGAGGCGGCGGTGGTTGCCAGTCCGCTTGACGTCCTGGTACTGGGGCAGTGTCTCTTGGCGCAGCTGCTTCTGCCTGCGCACTCTCCGCAGTCCCAGGAACATGGCCAGCAGAACCATGCCGAGGAAAACGAGACTGAGGAAGGCAATCAACAGGTTGACGAGATGGCTGTTTGAGGCATCGTCCGTAAGCCCGCGGCTGACAATGTCCTTGAAAGATTCCATTGCGTCAGATATGTCTTATTGGAAAACAACTGTTGGAATGCAGATCCCGAAGTGGGTATCCGGTGTCGTGTGGTGGTGCAGATCTGCAGTGTAGCTTTCTCTGTATCACAGAAGTCAAACGACTGAACGGTATTCGACTAGAAAGAGTGAAGTCGAAACCAAAGGGCGGTAAATGAGTGAGCAGAGCGTGTCGGAACGCAAATGAATGAGAGGAAAGAACAGAGGAAGCTGTTCAGATCTTGTTTGACGCCGTTTTCTCTCGACCCGACGATGATCGACGAACCTGGACTGACTGGAGAAAGAGAAAGTCGAGGACTCGTTGAAGAAAAGGAAGGAGCGGAGAAGCGATTCAAGACAGAGACGAGGACAGCCCCCTGTCTCCACAGCCCCCGTAACCGCCCAGTTACCGCCCACATTCTCTGCATGCCCCTGGCTAGAGCTAACGGCTCCGCCCCTTTTACGCGTCCTTATTCGTCAGACCTTTTGGTACGACCCCGCTCAATTTGATTGCTTCATTGATGCTATCCCAAAGTGGAAAGGGGACTCCAGCTTATTTCTTGCTCGAATCTCAATTGAGATTTTGAGAGATTGGCGATGAGAACTGATGGAACTGCGAGCCTTCCTGAGTCTTTCAACTATCAGTCTGTCTGCCACTTACGACTAGCTGAGCGACAGCTTTCACAGCAGAGGAGCTTATGAATTCTTATACAATGGTGGCTAACGGTTTCAGGCTGACCTATTACAGGAGCCTAGACCATAAGGCAAAGCGGCGATGCTCCTTACGTACTTTGTCATGGGTTGGATATGTGCGCTTCTTCTTGAACATATCATAGTCTCATTTGAGGCCCTGAGATGCAAGAACATTGCCCAAACCGCTAGGCTCATTCCTCCTCATCGTTTCCCCAATGCGGGTACAAGCGGTCATAGTACTAGGCCTTGGGACATTCAAGAACATGTCAGAAGCCCGAAGGTAATTCAAATGTTCAGCTCTGCCAAGCTATGAGCAGAACACTCGCTCACAAGCGGTATGGACTAAGACTGTTTTGCAAGTGCCCTCCACCTGATAACGTTCCTGTACGCCTTCTCGATGCCGCCAACAAGCAGGCTGCTAAGAAGTATCGGCACAGCATCTAAACACAACCTCCTGCTCAATGTCCCTGCGCTTTGGATCGATCCGGCTGCTCGATGCTGTTAAAGCCTGGACCAGTCACGACAGTGTGGGTCAAACCAGTACAACCCTGGAGATCAATGAAAACCCGCGCTTGCTCAGGAGGATGGCCGGCTATTGCTACCTGCGTAGCCAGGCCTTGACGCGTAACTACTCAATGCCAACGCCGGCAGCGCACGTCGACCTATCTACTGACTTGATGGGTTCCCATTGCATGTTTGGCAGGACAGACCCATGCTTGTGATATCGAGCTTCGGCCGGCATGGACGGCGAATGACATCTTCAAGCCTTATGATCCTCCCACCACGGAAGCAAATGTTCTACCAAGTATGTAGAGCCATGCAGTGTGTTATCAATCATATACTGAGACCGAAAAACTAGGGGGGAGATCGTCAGCTACGGCTGGCGACGTCGGATGGCTTTCCGTTTCGTTATCTCTCGATATAGTAGCCCCAAGTTGTCAGTATCGACCGCGGAGAAGACACACACACGTTCCATTGTAAATTACAGCTAGCCATTCCTGAGTCTGTTGCCTAAACACCAGTGCGAGATTTCTGTCGCGTATATGCACCATCTTCTGTTCAACGTCCAGTCATTGAAGCAGGATGTTTGTTTTGGGCTGGAGAATTCTTGCCCATAGAAGTACAGCAAGTAAGTAAAAGAAGTACCAGAATAAAGCTGTTGATGGTACATAGTGCTCCTCGTCGAAATACACACGTGCCGGAAAGCAGGGGAGCCGCATGTGAGCGTAGAGAGAAAGACCAGAGATCCAAGACATCCTGTATGGCCAACACATCGCACGCAATCTTGGGTATCGATGCTCTGAGAAGCTCTCGCGACTTCGTTCTGTAAAATCTGGAAATAGCCAGGTGGCCTGGCAGATGCTCCTCCTGCTGTGCTAGGTGACACGCGCCTGCGTGTCATTCGATGAGAGGACAGAGGTCTACAAGAGAACATATGGCCATCCCTTGGGCGGACGAGGAAGCCCTTTGCCCTTACTCGGCCCTTCGCCCTATTCCAGATGGGACAAAGACACTTGCGATGCACAAGGCCCCCAGGGGTTGCCCGTCCACCAATGCAACAGCATTTGCCAATTAAGCCTGCGGTCCCTGTCTCGCAGTCACGGTATAGTTTCCAGAGGCGTCGCCGCATTCGAGCAAACGAGCGCAAGTACGTTACCTTGCACTGTAATTTACTCCGCGGGTACATCTAGCAAGCTAGCAATGTGGCTTCGTTGCCTACACACAACGTGCCGTCGGTCGATCGTGTGCCGGGAGCTGAAGGGCGAGATCTGGGTTCAGACTGATCACTAGGTAGGTAGCAACAGCCCGGGTTCGGGATCTTTAGGCATCGTCCTATGAAAAGCGGTGAAGGCCGGGCTTTCAAAGGGCAAAGGTGCCGGCTTCGCTTACCTGAAACCAAAGGGCACACGGGACCCGGTACTGGGTAGTACGGTAACAGAGTCTGTGGGAGAGTCCATGGCAAGGCAAGCAAGACTGTTGCATAGAAATGGTTGGATGCGCAGCAACCGGGGGTCTGGTCTCGGTGTCACGCGTCTTCGGCTTCTCACTGCTTTCTGATTGCTCCTTGATGGTGTTCTCTACACTGCAGCCCGTTTCAACGTGCACAATAGGATTTGTCGCGGAGCATAAACCTGTTGGGCATCAGTGGAGTGCTCCCCATCAGCAGAATTTGGCCCTCTTCAGCCTCTCGGCCGGGCGAACAAGGTGCAGGGTTTTCGGTGACTCACACTACTAGCAAGAGGCCAGAATATACAGCGGTGCATGGCAGACAAAGAATACCAGAGTTACGCCCGTTTAGCAGGGCTGCTGAAGGGGGAGCGATAGAAGGGCAATACAGATGTGATACCGTACCTACCCTCTAACGTACTTTGCGTAGCGGGAGGCCGGCCAAGACCCGATGACTAGTCGAGCCGTTTAAGGTGCATCCATTTCGGGTACCTTACTTTGTTACGAAAGAGAAAACAAACAGGCCGACTCTAATCTGCACCGGGCTGCAGCAGTCCGACGGTAATCAAGGGCAGATAAACGAGCAAGAGCTCACCATGCTTAGCGTCCAGCACATCAAGCGGAACTCTAAGGAGTAATAGCCCTTTGACTTTGCGCCCTGCAGACCCTGGTCTCGTTCTCATTTCGAGACGTGCAAATAGCACATGCAGGTTATCGATCGGTACGACGACACGCCCATCCCAGATCTCAAATCCGCAAAATAATACGTTGGGAAGACACGTCAGGAAATCTTAACAGAGAGCACATCTTCCCAGTATCAATCAGTACCAGCTAAAACCGGCACTTTAGCGACCCCGGGACCCTGCCGCTCAGCCAGCCAGCAACAAGCACGAGAAAATTCACCGAAATCCAGGATCCCCGCAATAGTAGTGTATTATCGCGTGTGAAAGTTGACAGTTTCTTTTTTCGGCGCACTGGAACTGTCAAGTTTGTCCTCAGCCGCGTTGGTACCCCGGTCCGACCCTTGCACTCCACCAAAAGCTAAAAGGCCCCCACTCTCGTGCCGCCCTGGCCCCCTTGTGAGCTCTTGGCCCGCTGGAGGCGAGGAAGGTGCGATTTAAGGTGTGCCATAGTCATTCACGTGTCAGAGCCACCAGCATCCTTCACAGTCATTAAACGTATGTTGGGGCTTTAGCTTCGATCTGGCAGTCTTGACGGGCGTCATTACAATTGAACGCGCTGCATCTGGTCCGCTACTCAACATCCTTATCTGTTTTCTGTCCTTCGTGACCTTGGCAAGCTCCCGTCGGTCGAGACCCAAGCCTTCAAAGCTTAGACCAATCAGCGGCTTCGATTCGCCGCGAATCCTAAATCCCCCTCAAGCGTCGATCAATTGTGCGCGATCCAAGTTAAGTGACGCTAGGTGACTGCATTTCATGCAGCGAATTTCGCGGTACAAGCAGCAACATTCCATTCCATTGCCGTCCTCTCCCTCAGATGCACCCTCTAAGGTAGGTTCGATATCCCCTCTGCTCGCCCTGGACTCATGTTTAAAGTTATCTGACTTTTTCGAGCAAGTTGTAGCGTCTCCCTAGGTTCAGAGTCTTCTGCATCTAGACGTATATGAACCTTATCCCTTCCCCCCTGCCGACCTTAAGGAACCCTTCGTGCTCCCCTTCAGACTCTTTTCCCCATTTCCATCCTCTTTCTTGTCCCAGGCTGTTCTTCATTCCCTTCTTTTCTTCTATCTTTCCTGCCCGTCCATAATCTATAAGACGTCCTTGACAAGCACATATCACCCTGTTATACTACATAAAGCGTACCTTGCCATCTTCAATCCTTGGCCCATAAACGTTTGTCCCGCTGCGTCTTGGCCGCCTACTGTGGGATACCCACCTCAGCTCTGCCCCATCTTGACCCGGATCTGGACCCTGCCTATATCTCAGTTCGACTTGCACCTGAACGACCTTCTGCGGCAGCATCGTCCTTGTTCATCACGCGCCGCCGACCCTCCTGCAATCGCCTCCTTCTACCGAAAGGACTACGGTACTCTGCTTACCTGGTTTCCCGCAAAGAGGACGCTCGGGCCGGGAACATACCTTCCTTAGCGATACACGTACACTGCATCCGACATATTACATCCGTGGTAAGACCCCTGATCCACTTGTCCCTTTCCCTACCTATGTCAGCAAAGCCATCATTCAGCCGCCCTGTCCGGCCGCAGGGGCACCGCAATAAGGTAGTCCCTTGCTCCCCGTGTCGAACATCGTCAGCCTTATTGTGCCCCAACTCTCATCGTTTCCGAACACTTACTCTCTGCAAATTATTTCCCAGCTGGCCCGGTGCATGCGACTGACATCAGATTCAAAGTCTCTCTAGTCCATAATATCACACTACTGAGAATCCTCGGTGGATATCGCCTATATAGTACGAGACGATCATTTCTATCCATTTTACGCCGAGGGGAGGCGCCAGAATTAAAACTCCCCGCTTTGCGAAGAACTTCGTCTCGAAGCCTGAGAGCCAGGCTGCCATCGCCTCCTTCGGTCAGAGACCGCAATTTCTCTGATTCCCGGAAAGCAAACACATACGGCTACGTCCAAACCTCTGCAATGTCACAGAACCCGACTCCTCCTGTAAGTCCTATATATATATATATTTTTTTCTTTTTCGCGCCAGCCTGCTTTAATTCGCATGAGCAGACCACACGCAGCTGTTGGTTGTAGTGGTCTCGCACTTTCCTAGGTGTACACCAGGAGGATTTTGAAACCTCCTCAGCCCAAGTGGCCAATGCTTTCCGTTATGTCACAGATGGAGGCAGATTCTTGCGACTTCTCAAGCTAACTCTGGCTGTTTCTTGCAGACCCGATCGCGGTACGCAAACACGACGATCACGAACAATAACGACAGGTCTACACAAGCCCCGCGACCCATCGGATCGACCTCCTTTCCACAGTCCGCATCATGGACAACCTCGATATGGGGGAACTCTACAGGTCCCGTACTTACGAATAGGGAGAATGTCGGATCGAGAGGTTTGTTAACAAAGCTATAACACATATCATTCCTAAAGAGAATGCGGTTCTAATACTGCGGACAGGCTCGCCTAACGAACCCGCCCCTTCAGGTGCCAGCGCCCTGGTCCCGACGTCTGAAAACGAGTCTTGGAGAACGACATGGAGTAATCCCGAGGCCAGTCAGACTCGCAATACGTCCAGTAGTACGTCTCCCAACAGGACGAGGGACGCAGTCAGTCGTAATATGCCGACCACTTCGCCATATTTTTCGACTGCGCAAGTACAGACACAATCTGCCATTGGGCAGAGACCGTCGACGAACGGTAGTAACCGCTGGAATCCCAGTTCTACGTTCAACACGTCTCCCAGGACGCTAAACCAGCTCGCTCAGTCCGGGTCGTATGGAGATAAGAGCAATGAGGAGCAGGGCGCCTTTGGAACAAGTGCTGGATTCGAACCAGAACCCTCGGCCCGTGGCTTCACAAATGAAGCTCGTAACTTCCACGAAACCTTCGTTGGTCTCGGAGCCTCGACTTTCCCACGCGATACTAATCTGGCCCTGGCTAGCCATCCTAATGCCGACACGCACTCTCAAGGAACACGCTACAACGATATAGGGTTTGATTCTCAAGCCACAAGTACGGGACATTCTCAGAGAGGTTCTGTATCTGGGTCATTCGGCAACACTGCTATGAACATGCGGACAGGTCCCAGTCCTCCGAACGACCTGGACAGCCTTGATAGGTTCGGCGCTCTCGCTCTCCAGGATAACTCAGTTTCATCTGGAGATGATGCAAGACGCTTGTCGAGGATCGGTGAATCAGCGGGCGGAGGGTTCCAATTCAACCCTAGCTCACAAGCATGGGAAAATTCCAGGCCGCAAAGCGGCGGAAATGACGGCCGCTTTCACTCTAACCAAGGAGGGGTAGCAGACTACGGATTTGGGGCCAGCAACGTGTATCGCCAAAGCAGAGATAGCCCTAGGATGTCCGGTGGGATACCACAGCCGATGCGGGATCCAGTGTTTCGTCCTGGTTCTAGGGATCAAAGGCGTCAACCAGAAGCGGCTTATAGAGGACGGGGTCACCAGGTCATACCCCAGCATCTATCCCAAGTCTATGCTCAGAATTACTATGAGCCAATCTTCACAGTTCCGCCGCAGCTGTACGGTCCTACCTACAATACGAACTTAGGCCCGCGGCTACCACAGGGTTTGCAGTTTACAACCCCGTATGTGCCGCTGACCTATAACCCGGTGCCGAACAGGCCGAATAGAGACCATGATTCAGCGGAAGCCCAGCGCAGTCAGTTGTTGAGGGAATTTAGGATCTCTCACAAAACAAATAAGCGCTATGAACTAAGGGTATGTGATTTCCCACAATGATTGGAGAGCAAGCTTGATAGAAGTCACAACTAACATTCGCCAGGAAATATATAATCACGTCGTCGAGTTCTGCGGTGACCAGCATGGTTCGCGGTTCATCCAAGATAAACTCACCACAGCCAACAGTGACGAGAAAGATCAGATCTTCCGGGAGATTGAACCGAACGCCGTCCCGCTTATGATGGACGTCTTCGGCAACTATGTTGTGCAGAAACTTTTTGAACACGGCAGCCAGATCCAGAAGAAGCTTCTTGCAAAGGCCATGAAAGGAAGGATGGTCAATCTGTCTCTTGATCAGTATGGTTGTCGGGTTGTCCAGAAGGTAACGTCACTTCCAGCATCGCCACTTATTCCTGCTCCCTTCCTAACGCATCGTAGGCTTTAGAGTATGTTCTTCGCGAACAACAGCAGGAATTGGTCAAGGAGTTGGAGCCAGACGTCTTGAGGGTGATGAAAGACACAAACGGTAATCACGTCATTCAGAAGGCACTTCAGTTTGTCCCCGGACAATACCTGGGCTTCATCTTCAACAGTTTCCGCGGAAGGGTCAAGGAACTTGCCTGTCACACCTGCGCATGCCGGGTCCTACAAAAGGCCATGGACTTTGGTTCGGAGCACGACAAGGCCAGCATAATCGAAGAGGTACACTCAAATACTCGCGAGCTTACGAACGACCAGTATGGCAACTACGTCGTCCAGCACGTGCTACAGACGGGCAAGCCAGAGGACAGGACGCGGATAATCAACAGCATCCTAGGTGATATCGTCCACCTCTCCAAGCAGAAGTACGCATCCAATGTGGTTGAGAAGTGTGCCCAATATGGTACCCCCGAGGAAGTCTTAAAGATCGAAGCGGAAATGACGACACCTGGTGCAGACGGAACCGTACCACTGCAAATGATGATCATTGATCAATTTGCGAACTATGTCGTCCGTAAGTGTTATTGTGCCGGGCCCTTTTTACGAAAACTTTGTGCTAACACAAGCTAGAAAAACACATGGAGAACACGCCGAACAAGCAGGCATACATCGAAGCTCTCCGACCGCAGTTGCAATGGGCCAGGAATAGTAACTACAGCGGGAAGCATGTTGAGCGTATTGCCGAGCTGTTGAGAGAGACCTCCCCGGCGCAGAGAGGGCAGGCGACGCCATCAACCCAACATTCTTCAACGGCACCCACTTCGCCCTTACAGCTGGACGTTGGCTCGGCAGCGCCGACGCCAAATCTAACCATGGAGCCCAACAGCCCTTCGAGCAGTCCGCCCAGCACAACTGAGAGCGCTGTCGACGAACCCGTCGGAGTACCTTTGAAGTCCCAAATGACTTCGTCAGATGTACTCCGCCGTGGGCCAGAAGTGCGCGTTGAGGGGGAATCATAAAATGCTGCAAGCGCAGAAGTGCGACCGGTTGTTCCTCCCGGTTGCCTTGCATTCCGGATCGTCGATCATCACCATGCGGCAGACCTTGGAGCACTTTCTAGACCCCTTCGACTACACTTACTGGCGACGTTCTCATTCTCCCGCGGGCTTACCACGCCGCTTGGCAGCCGGACAAGACTCGGTTGATACGAGCTGCTTACTACTTCAATTTACGGTCGCTGCTCTTGATCCGTCACTCGTGATATTCCTTCTTCTTTTACCTCATCATACTCTACCCTTGTCCGACATACGCATAAAAGATTTCGGATCATTGACAAACGCATGATATCAACCACATAATCATGCCAGGATGTGGCGTGGCTTTCCCCGTTCCACATCCTTGCTTCGTACACTTCGGTTCTTATACTTCTTGGGCACATGATTTTGTCAAGGGCACGCCTGGAGTCGCGCAAGGCAGTTTCCGGCACGTCTCCTCTCTCACTCAGCTGAGCAAGCAGGATTGATGGTTCGCCTAGTATTCAATGTAGCCAACAAGGCTACATGGACTGTGGCTAGGGAGGGCGTTGGGGTTGGTGAGCGCTTACACTGTGGTAATTATTGGGTTTCTTTCCTCGGTCTTCGGCATTGGGATTGGATGGTCATCGGGTTGACAGACGGGCGAAAACAAAAAGCGAACAACTGGGGACGCGGTTCTCTTATAATACCACGAATGGGCTGCTCGTCACCATGACTCGGTTAACATTGCTGGGCTGAGGGAGTCTAGAAGATAGATTGTTGGCAATGTACACAGCGACTTTGATTGACGTCTTGCTCTGGTGCTTTTGATCTGTTATGGACTGCATGTGTTCGCTCTACTCATGGTGTCTGCCTGTGTACGTAGAGTAGATTAACTTCCTGATATCGCCACTGGCGTATGATGGACGTAGTCTCTGTCCACACTGCATGTAAGGCAAGGTGCGCGTATACGGGGTTGATCTCTTCATATAATTGACTGACCACCATCGGGAGCTCGGAATTGGGTTGGACTACAACAATGACAAGTCTAGTACTACTGAACTTCGACAGCCGAGGAGCAAAGCTTATTGCGTTAGAGCGCGGCAGTAGTAGACTGATGGGAAAGGCCCAAGGCATCCGTGACGCGCGAGAACCCAGGCACTCAACACCCGACAACACGGGAAGGCCATCAATAAACGCGTACGTCACTCTCCAATTGTTATTTTCTTGACGAGACAGACGACAAGGTAGACAGACAGATACGCCGAGGCGTCACTTTCTTCCCAATGTCATCGCATAAAGCGACGAGCACAGCGAAAATATGGTGAACAAAAGGATTTTGTTGCGGCATCAAAAATTCCGACCGGAACGGCCCCGAAGGACAATTCAGAACGGTCAGCTCCACGATGTGCAATGCAGGCTTCCCGCTCTGGCGATCTGTGTTCTTGATCTCAGATCGCCCAATCAAGGTAAGTATGAAGAGAAAAAGAGGGAAAGAGAATTGAAAAAGATGGGAGTGGAGAGAAGTATATAAGGAAGTTCAGGCTGGTCTGTGCATAATTGCTCCTTCTCAAGTGGCATTTCTCACCGCCATGGCGCCCCTGCCTAAGGTACCTACTAGAGTAGTCTAAGTGCCTGGCGAGAAAAGCCCAGGCGGTACTCCGTCACTAGTGGGGCTATTTCGATACGTACCTTTGTAGTACATTCACTTACACACGAGAAACGTTCACTCTCTGCTGCCTGGAATTATCAGTTCCAGTACACTTGCTCGATTCGAAAACAGATTCTTCACCAGGACTCTTACTTTCCACTTCATCACAGTCGGACAAGATGTCGTGGACCAACTACAACAAACCAAAGCACACTGGCATCGCAGGGTCTACATCCAAGGATGTAGCTGTGCCAACAGACAACTGCGACACTATCCAGTCACTCCGCTGGTCGCCAGTAGCAGACCATCTCGCTGCGGCTTCCTGGGATGGCAAGACGCGAATCTACGATATTGCAAAGACTGGCAGCGGTCGCGGCGTGGCAGTGCTTAACGCCGAGGGCCCTGTCTTCTCGTGCGACTGGAGTAAGGTAAGTCACTAAACATCTAACAGCTTCCTCCGGAGAACCAAATGGACATACACGAACAACTGCAATAGGTGAGTACATCTTGAATCCATCATCGATCGTAGTTGCCGAATCTGACAAACACCAAGGATGGAGCACTGGTCACTGCAGCCGGTGCCGACAAGAAGATCCACATCCTCCAAGCCGCCTCAGGCGAGACGCTCTCATTCGCAGCTCACGATGCACCCATCCGCGACGTGCGCTTCGTGAACATCCCAAATAACCCGGCACCGGTCATCGCCTCTGGCTCTTGGGACAAGACAGTCCGCTACTGGGACATTCGCAACACGACGCAACCCATAGCCACACTGGATTGCGGCGAGCGCGTCTATGCCATGGACGCTGGTGGCCAAACTCTGGCCATCGCAACGGCGAGCATGAAGTTTCTTCTTGTTGACCTAGCCAAGCCCACCGTCTTTCTTCGTGAGGAGAAAAGCACTCTCAAGCACCAGTTCCGCTGTATCAGCGTCTCGTCTGACGGCAAGTCATGGGCTTCAGGCGGCATCGAGGGCCGAGCGAGTCTCAACGCTGTGGATCAGCAGCAGATAAAGTACGTCCTTACCTCCTCCACTCCCGTCATCTCAATCAACGACACCGAGGCTGACCATACTCAGAAACATAAACTTCACCTGGAAATGCCACCGCGACCTTCCGGACCCCAACACCGCCAACAAAGTCACCCGGGTCTGGGCCGTCAACACGGTCGCCTGGCACCCGAAACTCGAGAACCGCGTGGCCACCGGCGGATCGGACGGCACCTTCAACTTCTGGGACGTCAAGTCGCACCTGCGTCTCAGGACCTTTCCCAACGTCGGAGGTGCCATCACTTCGTGCGCGTTCCACCGTACCGGCTCCTGGTTCGCGTACGCCATCGGCTACGACTGGGCTATGGGACACGCGGGCAATAAGCCGGATTATCCGACTAAGTTGATGCTGCATCCTGTTGAGGAGAGCGACATGCATAGGGACACTGCTAGGAAATGATGGTTCTACTAAGAGATGGGAGAGGAGGAAAAGTTGGGACTTCTGCTTGATGAGGCATGTTCATCTCGCCCGAGGGCATAAAATGCTTGGCGATGAAAGGGGCACATTGAGGACGGGATGGATGGAACGAAACAGGGATGAGAGGACGAATGGTCCGGGTCTCATGTACTCGATGGGTTTCTTTTCCGCGGTCGTGGAGGGCTCTATGACGGTGGAGGACTGAGCAAGCGTCGGCATTCTTGAACAAAGGGCAGTATATGAGGACTCTTAATAGGGAAGAGATGTGCCACGGAGCCATGTTCAGGAGGGTTATGGAAAGGGAGCGATGTCGGTTTTCTGGTCCTGTCGCCAGCATGTTCACAGGACTCGACCACGAAGGGAATATTAGGTAGCGCCACGAGCCACAAACGAGATTCTTCTCAACGCTGGATGTTATGGTCAATCGGTGCCTCAAAAATTGCGTGCCAGTCTCACTTCCTTGCTATACCTTATTAAATGAATGGAGATGACGGAAGCCAAGGAGGCAAACCAATCTACGCAGGCTCAGGTCTTCCAAAAACCCTCCAGTTTGGTCCATGAAAACTCGCATATTGTAGCAGTAGTTTTTATTTGTTCGGGATACATTTCCGGGTCGATTCCATCACTGAAGTCGGGCAGTCGGCTGCTTGCGTGTGTTGCCGAGGTCGAGAGCTTGAATGTGGTATGTACGAGTAGCCATAAACAATATACAGAAGAAAGATATATGTACAGAGACGTCGACAATGACCTATGCAGAGATAAGAAAGCACGTAACCAAAAAACTAAGCAACCGCATACGCACACAAGAAACCAGCACAAACCATATATACACAGCTTACAACCCATGTCTAGGTTTCGCCTAGCCCAGCAGGACCAGCACCGCCCAAGCCGACAACGCTCATCACCTCGGGCCGTCCAAACATGCCCAACAGAAACGAGCACAGGAGCAACAGCGCAACCATGACGACCCTGCTGACCACACTCTTAACGCTCAGCTGCAGTAGCCCCACCAGGGCCTTGAGCACGACATCGACCGCCGGCCGGGCATACCGGTAGGCAGGACTATCCTCGATCTTCTCGATCAGCGCGGCAATCTTGCTCTGCACAGCGGCGGGCACCAGACCCTCCAGCCTCGCGCCCCGCTGCGCTCCCTGCGGGGCAAGCACAAGCCCGTGCCTCAGCTCGCCGCCCAGCTTCCTCTGGAGGCCTTCCTCCAAGTCCACGTCGGCGGACATCTCAACCATCTGCGGCGCCCGCGGCTCCGCTTCCTCCTCCTCGTCCCGCGCCGCGAGAGCCGCCTTCTCCTCCTCGGCAGACGAGGCGAACCACTCCAGCCCGCGACGGACGCGTCCGCCCGAGCGGGCGACCTGCTGGCGGGCCCGCCCCCCGGACCGCGCGTGGTCGCTGACCGACGACACCTCGCGCTTGACGGCCGGCGTGGGCCCGCCGAACGAGATGGTGAAGGTACGGGGGTTGCTGTCGGCCACGGTGCCGGCCACGTTGGTGGCGTCGGACGCGTCGACGTCGTCGTAGGGAAAGGCGTAGCCCTTGCCGTCCGGGCAGACCGAGTGCACGATGCGCGAGTAGTGGTTCGTGATGTTGTTCTGGTAGTACTGGCTGATCTGCTCGCCCGTCGGCTGCTGCGGGTTGATCAGCAGCGTGGAGCGGTTGAAGGCCGCCGCCAGGCGGGCCGTGATGTTGCCCATCTCGTCCGTGTTGGACGGGTACGAGCCGAACGCGCCGGAGTTGCAGGCGAATATGTCCCGTGCGCTCGGCTGCGGGAAGGCTCCGACGGAGCCGAAGGTGAGCTGGCCGTTGACGACCTTGCCCGTCAGCGTGCCCCATTGGCCCTGCGTGTCGACCGTCAGGGTGTCTGAGCCGTACTTGGCCCACACGGCGTTGACGTATGGCTGATAGTAACCATTAAACAGGCTGTTGTTCATGACGATGCCGCTATTGGGGGACAGGGCGCGCAGGTTCGCGCCTGACGGGTGCTTGACGATGAGCTTGGACCAGCCGGCTCCGTCCTTAGCGTCTTGGGCCTGCAGGGCGGAGCAGACAGCATCGAGACCGTTAGAGGGAATGCCGGGCACGCTCTGGACGGCGCCGTTGCCGTTCACTAGGGTCAGAGAGATGGGCATGCCGACGAAGTCTACGTACGTGATGTTGGCGAAGAGCTGGAAGCTGTTGAAGGTGAACTCGGCGAAGGACCACCACAGGTTGTAGTTGGGGTCGGACGGGTTGGTGACGGAGGGCTCGACGACGGCCGGGCCAGGGTTGAGCTTGAAGGTGAGCTGCGAGTCCTTGCATAGCCAGACCCGGCCACCGACGAGCTGTGGAATGGTGACGACCTTGGATGTGCCCGGAGCTCCGAGCTTGATGTTGCAGTTCACAGCCAACGGCTGCTGGATGCTCGAGGGCGACGAGGGATAGTATGGAGTGACGCCATCAGCCTGTAGGATGAAGACGGCGTTGTTCCTGTTGACGTCCAGGCCTGTCACGTAGGCATAGCAGTTGGACGAGTTGGTGTTGTTCTGGAGCGTGATGTTCAGAGTCGCAGCGGTTGCCGCCACCTTGACCTCTTTCGTTGTGGTGGTTGTAGGGGCCTGCAGTACGTGATACTGCTTCTGGATCGCCAGCACTTCATCGAGTGTAGACATGTTGGGCACAGGGTAAGACCGAAGGAATGACTAAGTCTATATGATTCTGTTGTAAAAGGAGTGGCAGAGAGCTACAGACAGCTTCTTGTCGTAGTATATCAAACGAAGGGCAATGAGGTGTGCAGGCTATTAAGGAAGGGAGCCTCACACTTGTGTGCTGGCCTGATGGCAGGTGCTGAGGGACAGAGCAAGCGTCTTACCTGTGACCAGTATCCGTGATGGTCATTGTTCGCAGATTATATACTGACCAATTTGGACCTCTCGGGGCGGAGTGAGCCTGTCGCCGACACGCCGAGCAGCAAGCCAAAGTCAGGAGGCGTTATCGATCCACATCTTCACTCATCAGGATTTCAATAAGCCAATCTTGGCGCTGCAGGTAATGTGACAACTTGGACCTGATGCAAGGCACAGATGAATCCATCGATAGACCCTTGTCAGATGCGATGCCCTCGAGGCTATTGCGCCGGACATGTCCCCCAAAGGAGAATGGCGGCCAAGTGCTGGAGGGAGTGACCAGACAAGGTCTACGGGGCGGCATAGGCGCGAACATGGCGTTAGAGGGCGGTGGCGGCTACGACGCCATTCCACTCCTCAAATCCCTCGAGGTTATTCTACCGCCTCAGAACATGAGGAGACGATGGCTACCTGCCAGGATTCTACAACAAGGCCGCACCTGGTGTCTGCCTTAGCCCCTGGTTGTGGGCCTGATCGAACCGACCAACAATGACCACAGAGCAAATGTGAAAGTTGCCAGTGGTGAGATATTTAAAGGGGTTGAAACGGCATCGAAAACTCGGAGAACATACCTGTACAAGACCAATGAACGGTGGTGCTGAGGAATCAATATCTAGCCTGCTACCCCGGTACGCATCCTGGAAACCGCTGGACACTAGATCTGGGTTTCTCATGTACATAGTGACGCTAAGGTCGTCGCCCGGTCCTTGAAGTTCAAAAAAAGTGGTAAGGTAACGTATAACAGAGGCCATGCGAATGCGTATCTGCCGGCCGGGGTGCATACAACCTGGCCCTTGCTGAATGTAACTGATCGATATCATGAAGCTGATATGCAGGTACCTATCGGCCAATTTCCCTGAGCTAGTGGAGTAGAGTAGTGGAGGATCCATCAAAAGACACTTCGACTCCTCGAGTATGGTTCAGGAGATGGTAGAACTGAGAACCAGAGAGTTTGGGTGTTGCCCTGCCGAGCTTCTTCCAGCTGATGTCCAGAATGTGAACCATTGTGACAGTCGAAGAGATGTCTGGGGCGGCATACCGAGTTGATGGCTCAACACTTGCTGGAACACCAAGTTGCCGACAGCCTCCCACGTTTGGTAGCCACAGAACTCACAGCGAGAGGCGAACATCGAGCTCCAAGTCGCATTCGGTCGAGCACCTCTTCATCCTCGCATATGCCCAGAGGGTGTGATGCGATACAGCTTGTCCCATGGATGTGAACACCATCTCCATTTGCCCATGCGTCTCTGTCCGCCTATCGGGCCGCAGGATCGGGCTGGTGGGCCGCGATGGTGCCGTTCCAGGTGCCGGAGAGTTTGTCAGGGTTCAGTTGAATCACGTTGTGGAAAAACCCGATATGGAAAGCTCACTGGCGCCCTCGACGTCGTCCTGGAAAATGAATTGTGGGGAAGAAAGAGTGGACATCTGGTTTACATTAGGTTCGGTAACGTGTGCTTAGCGCCGACGAATAGCGGTACGTACCGTAGTGCGTAGTGTAGCTGGACAGTCTGGACTAGCAGGGCTACAGCTTAGCTCCATCGGCCATGGCGCCAGATCTTGCCAAGACCACGACCATCCGTCACGCGGCTTCTTCCTCTGATCTACCCCAGCTTCTACGCAACCTCAGTTCGAGACACCAGCCACGCGACCGTCTTTCTTGTGAGGCTGTGATTGCGGCGAAAGAACTTTATGATTGGTAGTTTATCTGGCGTGGTCTCAAATCATCTGTAATATACAACATCACAAGTAAGGAGGTCGATTTAACTTGATACACACGCGTTACAGAAATCCATGCACACGTCTTTAGCGATCTTCCTGCAATGGCACGAGATATCATGATTCATGAACTATCGCTCCAAGATACGTTGCACGCTCAGCTCCTTTGATACTACTCCTTATAGGATTGCAATCCATGTCATCTGTATTGCCTATTCTACTACTACGCACTTCTCCTGCCGTAGATATACCACAGTAAAGTTGTAGAATACTGCCTCCTATCTCCACATACCGGCCCGACTCCGGTTGCGATACTACGCAGCCCTTCGGTAATGCAATCCTTCTTTGGTCACACCCGATATGAACTTACCGTTGGATATGCGGAACATCCCGTCCCTACTGTGTTTTACAGCCTGCTGCAAGCCTGAGACTTCTGGAGAACATAGAGCTCTGACTGGGCCGTGTACTATCCAGAATTAATGGGATTGGGCTTTTAGAAGAGTGGTAAATCTCACGCGCGATAGTGTCTACAAGTCCACTCGTACGACGCACACAGAGCATCTTAATTCTTCTACGCAACTGATGGCGATTCTTTCCACACGTTCTCTGTAGGCATAACTTTGGATTGATCTCATAACGTGCTGTTCACCCCCTCCGTTCCAGATTCGATTGACCTCTGGGTTATGACCGGGGACATGAGGTATTGCCGGAGCTCGACACGCAGGAGGAGGTGAAGCGGTAGGGAATTGGCTTTGGTGCGTTGCAAAAAGCGTGTGGATGCCAGTCCAAGTTGCTCCCAAGTTGCTGGCCCATTTTTGCTTCCCCTCGAACCCACCGCTCAAGGCAGAAGTGGAAATGTCAGAAACAAGGGATATCGCGACCGATGTACTATACTAGCCCACAAGGTCGGACCTTCACCTCACCTTGACGACGATGCCTCCGTGGAGTCACGCAACCCTTGTGGAAGGCAAAGGCTTCTTCCTCGCCCTCATGTCTAGCACTTCCGCCGATCAGAGATGCAACCAGAGCGAAAAGTCATGGTCCTCCAACACGGTGCCCGCTCCATTGCATCCAGAGCCACACGAGAGAGACACGACAACCACAAAAGTCGGAAGCTGTAATGTCCTTGGATGGCCAGCTGCCGATGATCCCGTACTGACACAGAGCTTCCGAAGGAAAATGTATTCTGAGGACGACTTAGGCCGCCTCGACGCGGTGCCATGACAAAAAGGGCTCATGCGAGCACGCTGGAGGAAGCCATGAACGAAGTAATACGAGGCGGAAACCCCGATCCTGAAGCGCAAGCGACAGCACAAACAGCTGGCAGCTAGGCTTCTGCTGAAGAGGATACAATAGGATACGCCTCTTTGGTGGCCGACTTACTGAGCATTCCAGGATTCACGAGTTAGCCAACAGTATTCATGCGGAAGCGAGGGCACGGCAATGGTATCGTACAGGACTATGACTATATCTGGTCATGCGGCTGAAGGAGTTGACCGAGGCTAGGACAGAGAGGTGAAGACAGAATGTAGCCCAAGATCAATCCTATCGACTTGGTCATTCAGATCTAGCTGGAGAGATATGCTCATTCATGATTGTAATTGAGCTGCAGGTGGTACAAGAGACAGTAGACTTAGTTCTTTGAAGTGTACTGTAATAAGTGTACTGTGGAGGAGGGGTATTTGTAGCCAGTGTCCGTTAAAAGTGGGGAGCTCACACGGTGCCTGGATAAGACGTTTATCTCCGTCATACACGGATGCCGCTCAAGCTCTCCTCTCCAACCTCGACCTACCGACGACCAGCTTAGCAAGAGCAAAACGAAGCTTTCCTTTTCATCGCACTGTATCAGCGACAAGCCGAACTACGACAGTTTCGAAATCTCTGTTCCGAAACCGACATTACCACTCAAGTATCCGAGGTCTGTGTAACGGTTCAGTTGCAGGACCTCTTCAGGTCCATGCATCCATCTTCGACCTCGAATCCCGCTCCCGCGTCGTCCGGCCCCGCTTCCTCTCCCTCCGCCAGCACGCCACCACCTAAGCGGCGGCACCGTGTCGACTCCAATCCAGCCGCCTCCTGGTCCCAGTCCGGCTTGCCCCCAGACTCCAAGCGGCCGCGTCCCTCACCTTCCGAACCGACCATGCTGTCCGCCAAGAGCCAGGGCAAGCGGCCCGTCGAAGTCATCGACCTGACCGGCAGTGGCGCCAGCAGCCAGGGCTCTCCCGGAGGCCCTACGTACAGAAACAACGGCTCGAACGGCACAATGACCGTGACGAGCAGAGTGCCGGCGAATAAGCGACCCTCCGCTTTCCAGCCGCATTCCGGCGCCAAGAAGCTCGTCATCAAGAACCTCCGCGTGTCGACGCCGACGCGGTCCGCCAGCGTGGAGGACTACTACACCCGCATGTGGCGGGAGCTAGACAAGGCGCTGACGGCCGTGTTCGCGGGGCGGCAGCCTTCGCAGCCTCTCGAGAAGCTGTACCGTGGCGTCGAGGACATATGTCGCAAGGGCGAGGCGGAGAAGCTGGGCGAGATGCTGCAGGCGCGGTGCGACGAGTATCTTGGAAAGGAGGTGCTCGCGCGGATAAGGAGCGACGGCGGCGGACCGAGCGCCGATAGCGTGGCGATGCTGCGGGCCGTGCTGGCGCATTGGAAGCGCTGGAGCCAGCAGTTGACCCTGATACGGAGTATGTTCAGTTGGTTGGACAGGAGCTATCTGATCAATAGCCGGAAGCTCCCTGAGATCAATGACGGGGGTATTGCTCTCTTCAGGAGGATGGTGTTTGTCGCGAGGAAAGACGCCACAGAGCAGTGGACGCCTGGTCTGCAGGTCTTGGAGGGCATGTGCAAACTAGTTGATTTCGACCGCCGGGGGGATGACAGGTTCGATTCTACACTGCTCAAGGAGTCGGTGACTATGCTGAACGTGTTTGGCGTCTACACGAAAAGCTTTGAGCCAATGTTCCTGAGGAAATCTACCGCCTATTTCGAGGAGTTTGCCGAAGAGAGGAGCGTCTCGTCTAGCTTGAAGGACTACATCAGTGCTTGCGAGAGGCTGCTTAAGAGGGAGGACTTCCGCTGCGCTGCGTACAACTTCGACAGCACGACCAAGAGGCAACTTATGGACAGCGCGCATCACATCTTGGTCGAAAAGTACTCATCCAAGCTTCTTGACAGCGGCAGTGTCGCAAAGCTGCTCGACGATAACGAAGTTGAGTCTTTGCAGGGGCTCTACGAGCTCTTAAGGCTATCCGGTATCCAAAAGAAGTTACGACAGCCTTGGGAATCGTATATCAGGCAGTCAGGTAGCGCCATTGTGACGGACAAGGAGAAAGGCGATGATATGATCATCAGGCTTCTCGAGCTCCGAAAGAAGCTAGACATTATGATCAGGGATGCCTTTGCGAAGGATGAGGAATTCACGTGGGGATTGAGAGAGGCGTTCGGTGGCTTCATCAATGACAGGAGTAACGCCTCCGTATGGGGTACAGGTACATCCAAGGTGGGAGAGATGATCGCGAAGTATATCGACATGTTATTACGAGGAGGCTTGAAGACCCTTCCCAAGACCCTGCTATCAGATGTCAAGGATCGGGCAGATGATGAAAGGAGCGGACTGGCAAGCACCGGCGACGAAGACGCCGAACTGGACCGACAGCTAGACCATGCTCTCGAACTCTTCCGCTTCATACAAGGCAAGGACGTCTTCGAGGCATTCTACAAGCGCGATCTAGCTCGACGACTACTTATGAGCCGGAGTGCCAGCCAAGATGCCGAAAGAAACATGTTGACCAAGCTCAAAAGCGAGTGCGGCTCCTCCTTCACGCACAATCTCGAGCAAATGTTCAAGGATCAAGAACTGGGCCGTGACGAAATGGCAGCCTACAAACAATGGAAAGAGGGCACCGGCTCGGGCAAAGACGACATTGACCTGACCGTCAGCGTCCTGTCGGCTGCCGCCTGGCCAACCTACCCCGACGTCAAGGTTTTGCTCCCGCCAGAGGTCCTCGACCACATTGAGCACTTCGACCGCTTCTACAAGAACAAGCACACCGGCCGCCGGCTGACCTGGAAACACAACCTGGCCCACTGCGTGATAAAGGCCAGGTTCGACCGCGGAACAAAGGAGCTCCTCGTCAGCGCCTTCCAGGCCGTGGTGCTGGTCCTCTTCAACCAAGCTACCAACCCGGAAGGCGTTCTGTCGTACGAGCAGATCAGCCACGCCACGGGGCTCACAGGTTCGACGCTCGACCGCACGCTGCAGTCCCTAGCCTGTGGCAAGGTGCGCGTGCTGACCAAGGCGCCCAAGGGCCGCGACGTCAAGCCGACCGACACGTTCGCCGTCAACAAGGCCTTTACGGATCCCAAGTACCGTGTCAAGATCAACCAGATCCAGCTCAAGGAGACCAAGGAGGAGAACCAGGAGACGCATCAGCGGGTCGCCGCCGACCGGCAGTTCGAGACCCAGGCGGCCATCGTGCGCATCATGAAGAGCCGCAAGACCATGACGCACTTGGAGCTGGTGACCGAGGTCATCGAGCAGACTATCGTGCGAGGCGCGGTCGATCCCGCGGAGATCAAGAAGAATATCGAGAAGTGAGTCTATCCTCTGCGAATCTGTGCCAGTTCGAGAAGTTCCTAACGTGTGTCTTCGCAGGCTTATTGAGAAGGATTACCTTGAGCGTGACGGAGGCTCTTATACATATCTTGCGTAAAGGGTAGAGGGTTCACAAGTGTGTGAGAACAAGTACAGAAACTCGGGTGAGATGGAGGCTGTCTTGACTCAAGAGGGTTATGGCTAGCTCAGTTCCGTGGTGATTAGAGGTGTCGCCGGTAGCTGGAAGATTACAGGCCGGGCATTTGTGCGATTCCTGCCGTTAGACACACTCGGGCAGTATGGGTACATTGATTGAAAGACAGTAGGTACCATTGCATGTTATGGTTGGAACAATTGGATCGGCCAGGTGGCGCGACATGAAACATCTGGATTTCTTGCATTTGACCTCGTAGAAGCTATGTTACAAAGACTTGATCTGTACCAACCGGCTCCGATGAGTTTCTCCGTCGTGCTGCCGATTCAAATGAGTCCTCGAGAATATCTAGTCATCTCATCGACACGCACCACGGCGCCTGGTGGCCTCGATGAGTGGATCTGCATGCACGAACATGATGGGAGGCAATTGCAACCGCGGTATGGCACATGTCGGTCCACATCGGGGGGAAAGGGTGTCAGATAATGCATGCAACAAGGTCCGGCATCATGCACCCCGGACTTCGACCCGCCTAAAGAAGCCGTTTAGGACTCCATGAAAAGGGTGCGAGACTTCGTGATAGGGAGAGAAAAGCTTTTTGCGCGCCAAGACTTCTGGCGAAGAAGGTGACGGAACTGAAGCGCACCCGGCGAGACGAAGCGAGACAAGCCTTTTTGTTCCTCTTTCTGTTCAGGCTCAAATCCCCCAATCGGTCCGTCTATCGAGACAGTCAAGGCTCAATCGTATCAGTATTGTATGCACTCTTGCGCAACCTTGCCGTGCTCTCGTCGGTCTGATGCCGTGGCCGAGGGCGAACAGATAGATGGAAGATGAGAGTTACGAACAGCTGGACGGATAGATGGACCGAGGCTCCAAGCATTACCTACTAGGGGAAATTAAGCCACGGGCCGAGTTCATGCCCCCTCTACTACACCTCCTTTCGCTGGTGCCAGAGCCCCTCACTCGCAGCTCTTACACGGAGAATATCATGGGACGGAGCTCTCTCACATGCCGTCGGACCCCCATGTATTGGCGCACGGACAAGATAGACAGGGCCGTTACCTGGCGTCTGTCCTATGTAGTTATGTATGCTTGGAGAAAGGACCCCGTGGTGGGCCACGGCTCTTGACCCTTCTCCGATAACCATTGCTACGTCTTGGATACTACATGGCGCGCAAGGCGTCACTTTGGCAGGTGATATGTGTTCAGGTGCCTCGGTAGCTACCTAGACTTGAGTTATGCTGCAACAGGACTCAACCAGGCTTACCTGGTCTCCTCTTTTCACCAAGGCCCCTTAACTAATGAACGATCATGACAACGACCGAGCTGGTTTATGTCGAAGCCGCCAGCGAGATTCGTCCATCCTGCGGGGTTTCTGGTGGGCGACTCTTCATTGAGACTGGATACGCGGTTGTAGTGATGGGATAGATCTATATCGACTTACCCAAGGTTTGATGTCGATACTGGAGCTGCCGCCTAACGCCGAATGCCAAGGTGGAAACAAATGTTTACCTTACGGAGCTTACAATGGGCGGACATGTTAAGGCAAGAGAGAGACCGGACGCAGAATGACATGTGACCTGAGAAAACGATTCCTCACAAACAATTGGAGAGCCAGCTGAGCTAAGGGGCCAGGAGGTATTCAGGTCTCCGCCGATAGATACAAGGCACATATTGCGCTTGTCGCCGATGTTAATCTTCTCCATCACAGATGCCTTTATATTCAGACGTAGATAGCAAAAAATAAGCCGCCCTCCAGCCGCATGCAAGCCAGACGTTCCCATCCACCAAAATCTAACCCAAAACCGAGAGCTGGGACCGCCAGTTGTGAGAAAGAAAGATCGTTCAGCCCTTCCCAAACTCCAGCGTATCGTCCGGCCGAGGACGAGCATGTGACGAATGGAGAATGGACCAACGCTCCAGCTTCGAATATAAAACAGTGAATGGAAAACCCGGACCATGGAGGCGCTCATCCGCACACGATCACATGGGACTGGTCGACAAGACCTGCCCACATGACCCGCTAGATCAATTGCTGCGTCCGAGGAAAAGTCCCTCATCCTTCCGTGACAGGGAGAACGATACGAATTTCCCCGAGATCCGACGAGCCGTGGATCCAAGAGAGAGATCACGACCGTTGGCTTCGCTATGGCGATCCCGATATCGATTTAAACCCCTGCAGCTGGCCGAACAGGCGCCAAGGGACTAATCCCAAGCAGGTTGGTTCCGCCAACCCCTAAAATTCTGTGCAAGCGCTGCACGTGGTACAACGTTCACATGGAGTAGGCCGCATACACAGTGAATGTCGGAGACTCGTGTCTCGATCGTACTTAGGGATTTGAATCTCGCTTCCTCATACCGCAACCTCGACCTTACTGATAAGTCGTTCTGATTTGTCGATCCCGGCGGAGGTGTTAGTTGACTGGAGGGCTGCAGCCGGATAAGCAAGGGACTGCCACTAGACCCTCAAATCTAAGGCGAGATAAGGGAGTTTCGCGACCCGGTAATGACGAAGGCTCTGCAACGTGTTTATCGCGGTGGCTTATAGGAAGCCAGACTCGGCCAGGACCCTGCATCACACGCGAACCAGGTAAGTTAATGTCCCTTTGATGTGGTTTTGTAATAAGATAGCAAGGAAAGAGCCCCGTAGTATAGAGACCATCATATAGAGGTCAAGTGGGGATACAGTAAAGGGTGCAATGTGATAACAACCCTTCAACTGGAGATATTTCTAGTCGAGAGCCCTCTAACATACCTCACGATCTTTTCGTCCTCGCGCTCGCGCGGCTCTATCTGCAAGCTCTTGTCGTACATCTCGTGCACGTCGCCTGCGGCTTGCATATTACTCAGGATGTAGTCCTGCAGTTCAGGTACCGGCTGTAGCGAATACGCTACGTTCTGGTACTGCTGGATATCCCTGATCACCTCGGCAGTCTTCGCACGCTTTGCAAAATTGATCATGTTGGTCTTCTTGATGACCGAAGGGATGCCGTCCTCAATGAAAGTTAGGTCCGTGAGATACACGCCTGACGGGGAGGAACAATGGTTAGCACATATATATCAAGGAATATGACAGTATAGCTTACCGAAGAAAGGGATGCACGGGGGATTCGCGGCATGCAGGGCGTCTCGATATTCTCCGAAGTTTTTGGTACTAGCCATCAGTGTCCTCATGTTTTCGAGAGTCCCATGCACGCGTTGAGGAACCTGGTCCCATGTCCTCTTAAGTCGGGCAATAGGTGCTGTGCCAAGTGCTGATATGATCGATGTTAATGTGGAGAAGTTGTTCAATGAGCGGCATTTCTGCCCAACCGGTTAGCAAGGTGCAAGTGCAAGCGGATAGATATGAAGATGTCTTTAGACTTACATCGGCTACAGCAACGAAATGCTTGATAACTACGACTCTCTTTCGCACATCAGTCTGTGCCAGGATCATCTCAGCAACCCAGTTCGTCATCTGGTTAGAATGCAGAATGAGAGATTTGACGTTCGGAGCTGGTTCAGGCTCTCCTTCGCCGACCTTCTTCTGCCAAGTCTTGTTTAGGCACTCGGTGAGTTTGATCCTTCCGTAAAGACGAGACTCGATGATCGTCAGTTGGCGTGCGAACTCGACAACGTCAATATCAAGGAATTTAAGCTTCTTCATGTTGCGAGGCATGATAGGAGCTGGAGCGTTTTGGTTAACGGTTTGAATCATTCGCCGCCCAACCTCTTTCCCACTCATCCGCTGGTCAATAACCGCCATCAAGGGAGCTGCGCCCGATGTTTCTGTCGACTTGACTGTTTCCCTCGCAAAGTTGTAGATGTCGCGAATGAGCAGCTTTGTCTCCTCGTTCGGTTCCTCCATCCAGTACTGATCAAGCCAAGTCCGCAGATTGTTGACGACCCTCACTCGGATGAGCTTCTGCTTTTGTTCCCTCCATTCCTCAAATTCGGCCTGTGTCAAGCCTTCGGGTGGTTGTATGTTGAACCTCTTTACAAGAAGCTCGAATAGCTCACGGGCTGAGGTGAAAGATCGATAGGTGAGAAGAAAGGTATTGTTAAAATTGAAGTCCGACTTGTCATGCCGCGTTAGCTGTTCAACAAGTGCGAGAAGAGAGCCACCCTTCACGGTGGGTGGCTGGACCTTGAGATCCCATGAGAGTTCTTGCTCATAATCTAAACGCAGATAAGGTTTCTCATCCGCTGGTAAGGGTGCTGGTCCGAGTTGCGGAGGAGCCATGCCGGGAATATTGCTGGTGCCGAATATTTTGGCAAGCTTCGCGGGGTCGCCCTTTGTGTAGTTCCTCGTCAAGCCCTCACCCTCTGTATATGACTGTGAGCCTATGAGATTCGGCCGCAAGATTCCCCTTGACTCGGATCGCTGGTGAACCCTCTCGTAGGGTACAGTATCGACTCTTCGGAGCGGCTCACGCTCTTCTCGCAGGCGTTGTTCGGGTTGTTGTTGGCTTATTGGCATTTGCATCGGCATTTGCTGCTGCTGCTGTTGTTGTTGCTGCTGCTGCTGAACCTGTTGTTGGGCATTTATAGGTTCGGATTCAGACAGAAGTTGGAGGGCGTAGCTGATGTGGGACGAATTGGTCTCCAGTGCCCTGGCACACTGTCGAACATACTCCAGTCTCTCCTCCAGTGCATGACCACGGACTTCCGCCCATTCGTCCGCAATAGGCCCGGCAACAGCCTGGCAGCCTAGTAAGAGGTCCGAGACATTGTCATAAAGACTCTGCTTTGTAAGGCTGAATTCAGACAGCTGGGGAGTCTGAACACTGTTACCAAGAGGAGATAAGTCGATAGACTCAATCATGGCAATCCACGGCTTGAACATCTCCAAGACTTTTCCACCACTCAGACAAACGTTGTTACCGATCAGTTCGTGCTTGTACGGTGTGATGATTTTGTCCGAAACCACCAGGTTCTTGTCTAGTTCTCGGATGCTTGCCACGAGCATGCGCTTCAGCTCATCGATGCGCTCGAGGAGCTTTCCGTCAAGCATGGCTGTAGGTTCACTCACTCCCTCTTCGTCATCCAGGAAGTTGGATGTCACTGGGTCGCGCGGTCCTAGACCATTGTTCTGCCAACTGCCACCAACGTGACTGCCAATGACAAACCCAGGAAACAGTCGTGGTATCTCTTCGCCTCGCTGCTGCCTAGCAACGTCAACATAGCTATAGACCCCTAATAGCACCCCGTCGGCCTCCTGGAGGCACTTCTGGGCCGACTCTGCATTCGGGAAGTCAGCAGCAGCGATGTGTGACGAGATGACAAGCTTGGAAAACTTCGACATCATATCCCTGAAATGAGGATACAAGGCTTTGTTGCTCGAGATGATCGATGGTTGACCAGAATGGTTGTCCGTAGTTCCAGAGCCGGCGGCCAGGAGAAGACGAAGATGGTCCGAGATGTCCTCGGCTCTGGCAACATATTCTGAGCGGTTAGCTTGAGTGATAGCATCGCGATAGCGGTCAATAGCCTTCTTCATATTGGTTACCAATCGACTCCAAGTTAGAGGGTGGGTGCTACCATCGTCGAAGAATGAGCGGGGTATGGCTGTGTTTGGCGGAAGATTTGGTGTGATTAAAGGCATGTTAAACGAGGCTCCGGCAGTGCCAGGAGTCTGGCCCAGAGCAGCGCTTGAAAATGTATGGGAGCGGCCATTCCTTGTGATAGGAGACTGTCCGTTGATGGAGTCCATAGAAACAGCAGGGGATATTCCGTCGTTGGCATAAGACCGCCGTACGCGAGCCTATATCGGATGGTAAGCAAGCAGGCGGGCTAGGCAATTGGAATCGCCCCTTAGTTGTAAACACTTACCAGCGAACCACGAGATCCCATCATGATAGATTCGCCTTCCAGTTCGGAGGCCGAGTTGACATCAGACTCATCCTCTTCATCCTGCATCAGACCCCTGGCCATCAATTCAGGTGGTGGTCTTGTCTTGTCTGGCACATTGGCATTCATGCGATCCCTCGGGCCAGTTTCGGTCACGGAGGATGGTGATTCGAGGGGTAGTTCCATACTGCTCTCGCCAGTCATGGTATTATAGTAGAACAGTCGGCCGTCTGATGTAGCTTGCGGTATCCAGAAATCGGCCCTTGATTTGTCTGCCTCCGTCTCTTGCAATGGCAAAGACGAGAAATCATCGTGGTCGGAGCCATCATCGTCGTCGAATCCCTCGTCGTATACGTCGCCATCGTCAGCCTCCTCCTCAGGTGGCTCGACTTCGACATTCTGGTCGGCTTCGGGAAGCTCGTCTGGACTGTTAATAATTTGACAGTAATTACTGGGGAACCAGCCTCGGACACCGTTGATGACACCATCCCACCAGCCACTCTCCAGCTGGGTTATAACCTGGATTATGTCGCCTTCGTGGAAGCTAAGGCTTGTCCTATCGTCTGCGTCGTAGTCGTAAAGCGCCCTCACGTACATGGCACCCGGAGGTGCTGAACCCACTATGCCGTTCATGAGGGTAGGAGGTCGTGTGCTTGTGCGATCGGGAGAATACCAGGGGGTAGAGGTCTGTGCCTGTGCCTGTGCCTCGACGTACGGTATATAGAGGGTATTGTTGCGGCTAGCGCTGGAGTCATTCAAGGATGTCTGGTCCCCGGATCTTGGAAGGCGAGACTGTGCGGACGAAGGAGGGAGGCGACGGTCAGTTGCGGAGGAGATGGCCGCCGCAGATTTCTTAGAATTGGAGCTGTACGACGTGTTGGAATCGTTCTGACCGTGCGAAACAAGTGCCGACACAGCGGTCTGTGTCATGAGCATTGTCAAGCGTTGAGGTCTTCGGTATGCGGTCGAGGATGCGATGCGGGAAAAGAAGACTAGATCATGGCTCAGCCAAATTCAGCCTTACTACCCCATCAAACGGCGACCTTTGATCTTCTGATGTTGAGTATCGGACTGTTCGTTGCGGGTGCGCCCCTTTCGTGTTCGCCAATTGGCCCGTTGAAGCAAGGCGACGACTGGCTCGGCTTGGTCGCACTGCGTTAAAGGCGCTAGGAGGGCGAGACTGGAGAATAGGTCGAGATCGTCGTGTCTTAGTGGTTGGTTGGCCTGGCCACTTGGGCGGGTAAGGAAATATGGCAAGATGCGTGGTGCAATTCGTCCAATTAATTTCTGGTTGAAAAGTGACCAAAGGCCGTGCCTCTGTCAAGGGTGTGAACAAGTGAGATGCGCTGCGAGGAAGTGACTGCACTGGACTGGACGGACTGGAGATTCGCTGCCCCTTGCCCAAGTGTGATTGCGGTGCCCGCGAGTTCGTCTCGTCCTCGTCTGCTGTGGCGTCACCACTGTAGACTCAAAGCTGAGAGGTGCGTGAGATGTCCCTTCTTAGCCGCACTCTTGCGACGTTCAACAGCCGACCAACAAACCGGAACGGAGGAAGGGAGGCAACAATGCGGTGGTAGAGGAAGAGGAGGCGGTGATTGTATGGCTCCTCAGAAGTGTATTAGGAGATAGGAGCAAGCGGGGGAGCCTCTCAGTCAACGAGACAGGATCTCAGTTGTCTTTTCTAAAAAGTTGGGGCAGCGCCAGAGCCTCTCGTTGGCCCGTGCTTGGGCTTGCCGGGGTAGTCCAAGCACACACAAAATGCAGCCGGCATACCACGCTTACCTTACAACGTGGAACTGTGAAGTGTACAGGATGGTAAATCACATACGTTTTTTTTATAGCACATATGGACGATATGTCTATGAGCGAAATCGTCGTGGCCCGGCACCATGCAAGATCCGTCAGACTCGAGGTTGACCTTAAAGGACCAGAAGAGGACTTGCAACTCAAACTTTCACTGTGTCGGATCCACTTGGGCCCAATCTCGTGCTAATGTATCTTCTCTCACATTTTGGTTTGCACCTAATACTGTGGTACGTGGTAGTGGAACCCTGACAGAGTATTGAGGGAAAGAGCTGCCCGGGGCCTCTCGTCCACGGCAGCAGGCAGGAGGCAATAAGGTAGGAAAATACTGACGAGCGCCATGGAAGCTGCAACGGAGAGTCGGAGGGAGGTACGGAATGAATCTGGTACTGTACCATCTGCTACGTCGATCCAAAACTCGACATTGGATCTGCGTTGACCGGTAACGCCTTTGAGCAACCCTTACGGCCCTGAGGTAGCTTGCACTACTGCATGGCCCGCAAAACGTTACTTTGATACAGTCAGTCAGTCATTTGATAAGCCCTTAGTGGAGGTAGCCCCGACAAAACCCAAGGGTTACAAACCGGCAGAAGATGGTGTCCGTCGTCCTGCAAGCCAGCTGCAAGACAAGCGAAGGTGCAAGCAGACCACGGACCTGGCACGGATGATGGGCGCCCAGCATCTTGCCCATTCGGGCCACCTCACACATGGATCAATCCATAACCGGCGACGATTTCGGCTGCATGTACGGGACATGTTGTACGTGCTTTTGCCGACCGGGCAGACGACTCTGTGACGGCTCGATTCACTACGTAGGTAGCTCTGCTGGCACGTTCACCCTCTCTCGACGAGATACTCGGCGCAAAGCTTGATTTCTAGGTCTACAACTACCCTATTTCCCTCCGTAGTCGTGGTGCCGGTGCGACGACCTCACCGAGTCTCGCTAGCACGGCCGTTGCTGCATATGACCATCGGTGGTCAAGACGGATGACTTTCTGCTTGAACAGGGTTAATCGTAGGAAGCAGAATGAGGGGCAACCTCCAGAGAGCAGATGCCAAGCCGAACCCCTCATATCAACGGTTAAGCTGACCAGAACCTCAGATGCGCGATCGCGTTTTGTCTAAGGTAGTTGCCGAAGAGTAATTCCACTGGCGAAGCCCGGCATATCGCTGACTATCTCTCGCCCACCAGAGCGCCGGTAAAATGGGGTTTGACTTCTATCGTTTCACGAAGCTGTGGTCACAGTCAAAGCGACTAAACGGCGGTGGCTGGCCCCAGTCAAATCTGCAATGTGAGAATGTCTCTGAATCCCTGCCAGTAGCCCACCCCAAGCCCCGCGCTAGAACTTTCTCCTTTCCTTCCTTCGGAACTTGGAGGGAAACCTGTGGACCTGGACCCTTGCAGACGTGCTATCTCCAAGGTGTCGGCGAAGATGCCCTATCAAACATGCCCCTTTTCTCCAAGAACGATAGTATTGACCTTGCACGGCATGTACGAAAGGCAACAGTGACACAGTCGAATGATTTGAACATGAAAAGAACACGATCGGGAGCCAATGTGTGCTGTGGTAACACTCTCCTTATGTCGCGGCGATTTCAGCCCCAACTGCCGTCGCAATTTCGATAGCCTCTCGCGTGTCGTGGCGTTCAGGGGCAGGTCCTGGCATAGCAGATGGGTGACCCGACAACCGAAGTTATGCCAAGATAGTAGAGATAGCTACGCCTCTATGGTAACATCTGTCGTCGTGCTATTCCGGCGCAGCGGCCAAGAGTCTACAAAGTGCGTATAAGCATACAACTTTGAAGGCAAGATATCCTCCAATCTCCAACTCCCTTGAGGTATGCGATTGTCACCCTGCGAGCCAGGTTTGAAGATACATTCCTCCGCTACTGAGCCTCCTTCCTCTTTTGGCCCCTGAGATGGACTAGGTACATATCTCTGACATGTTCTCGGATTCCTAGTCTGTGGGACGGCAACAGGCACCTGTTCTAGAAGGTCTTAAGAAGAATCAGAGACGAAGAGACCCCCACGGAAGGCTTCAGGTTGTTAGAACCTGCCGGACAGCCTGCATTTGACTTGATAGTCGGATGGTGCTCACCGTGGGGCCGTACGACCTTCGAGCAAAAGAGCGTGGAGACGTCGATTCGCCATGCATTAGTAGCTAAGCACATTGCTCTGCTCTTACTAGAGCCATAAGATGGGTCCTTTGGCACTATTACCAGTTTTATCTTTTTTAGACGCTTGGCTATAACCAAGCCGCACCTACAGAAGTCATATGCGAGAGCAAGGCCGGGTATGACAGCTGCTTTGCCAAGTTCACACAGGTGAAGAGCTGACAAGAAGACAGATAGTAGCTGTGGTCCCAATTTAGCTCTGGTTGGCCTCCTGCATGTTGCTCGAGAGGGGTGATTTCGCATTCCTCCCTTAACTGAGTGTAACAGAGTCTTTCATGGTATTCCGCGGCCATACAGGACCCGTCGTGATATCGTTGGTCCTAACAGAAGTAGACCAGTAGACTAGCGCTCCCCCGTGATACTGTAGGACAACACTACTCCCATCTTACAGCCACCTGTCATCCAGGTTCTTGTAGAACTATCACGATGAGCTGTACATCGCCACCGTATCTTTGGTGCGTTTAGTTTGATTCAGTCTCTGGCCTTGTGCTGTTGCTCTGTTGCGCCAAAAGCACACTGGGTGTTCAAGCCGTGGAATTATCTCAGCCAGGGACCGATGTCGTATGAGGATTGTCCGCCCAACGGGGCAATACCCGGGATGGATGCGATTTTGGGTACCTACCTCATGCCTCCAGCTGTTCTAGGAAAGGATGGTGTGACAATTATAGAGCACCTTGCGTGTCAAGACCATCGACAACCGATGGCGACCCGTTACTCCCTTCTGGCTTCGTCCTGTTCGTTGCGTACAGGCAGGTGCTGATGGATCCGAACTGTAACTCCGAGCGCAACTTGCCCTCCTGGCATGCTGTCTGATCCGGTCTCCTTGGGTTCAAGCTTGAGACGACATTCGAGTGAGGTGCCGGAGCCGATGACCACCATTTGTGTAGTCGGTCTTGATATGTCTAGCACGCGGTGCCATGGATGGTTACGTTGTTTCCTGACCATTCAGAATCTGGATTCCAAGCTAAGCTCCCTGCTCCTTTGATAATGTCTGAAGTAAGCCTCCTTGTTTCCTTACAACGATCGAGGAAAACACTCTTCCTGTGATCGGTTAAGGCGGTTTATGAGACTGCCGGGTGAATGCAGTTGCACAAAGCGGAAGGTAGTATCAGGCTGAGCAGCCGAGGACTAGGAATGATTATAGAAGCAGTCTGAAGCACGCTTGACTCCGCTCCGCCCTACGGCAGCGTTTCAGTTCAGTCTGGCTCGTGGATGCTGACCCACGGAGTTGGAACTAAACAAACGAGCTTTTGGCCTTTTGATGAGCTTTCCAGAACATTAGAATGCGAATCGCATCTGTCCAAGTGGTAGTTCTCGTCGCTTGATGAGGGTCGGGCAGATGTTATAGCGAGCTGTGCCAGATGGCGGTAAAAGCCCTGGAATTCCAAGCAGCTTTCTTGTTTGAAGAAGGCAGTTTTTTTTTTTATAATGTGCGCTACTGTGTGATGGCTTCTGCATATCGTTGTGGTGTCTCATGAGAGCAAATTCAGATTCCCAGTGCAGGGAAAGGAACGTATTTCCATGATTCGGCTCGCAACCGTTTTGTTGAGCCACAGAAGGTCTGGGTATTCGGCATCTGGAAGAGCAATCGTTCATGACCATCATGGTAAACATTCTGAGCGCATAGGCCTGACACTTGGCAGCCCGATGCCCGGCAGTCCAGAGTTAATTGCCCCATGGTCGTCATTTTCAAGACGACCGTGAAGCCGGACCTCGGAGAACGGCAAACAGTCGGTAACATTGATTGTCATCGATCCTGCGGTGGTGGAGTGGTTAGTCGGAATGTTATGGTCTCGATAATATCCGGACTTGTCTCTCCCCGTAAGTTCAGATGCCTGGGAAGTTGCGGTCAAGACCTTGTTGCATGGTTTAGCTCCATATGGAGTTGTTATGCAAAGCCGTGCATCTTCACCGACATGTTGAGTCGCAACCAACGTGGACCTTGGAGCGGACCTTGAAGCCTGCAAATCGATGTTATGTTAGTAGTCGGTGAGCTCCATCTGTCGTTTACACCAACGGTTAAGGCGGAAAACTCTTCGAGGATCGCCGCGATGGCCGTCGACTTTGGGAGGGTCTAGCGCACTGATTTTGGGGTTATTCAGCCGCTGGGACCGCTGGGACTTGCCCCGGCTGGCTGTCGGGCTGTGTTGCTTGCGGCTCTCTGAGAAAAGCCTTCAAGGTTGCACCGTTGTGTCATCGGCCATGTCGTCCAAGGATCCAAGTTGACGGTAACTGGTGGGCCCCATTGTCAAAAGCACGTGGGGCAAAGTGGTTCCCGGAACTTTGCCGCGGACTGCACTAGCAGAAACCGCCAAATTGGTTCGCGTCCATGATCAGAGGCGTGAGCTGTCATGATCAACAGGGGCAACCAAGGTGAATGCCGAATGACGCAGCTATCGGCAACAGGGTAGACCAGTACGTGTACACAGTAGCTTTGCGCTCTCGATTGTTCTGTGGTATCCCGTGTTGACAACGTCGAGGTGGTACTTTCGTCTTATAACAGCAGAGTTGAAGAGAGAGAGAGGGCGAGATTAGGACGGTCGTGACTATCATCCTTAATGTCAGTGAACAAGCCATGAGAAGCCATACAAGAATTCGCCCCTCAATTCCGTCCTTGCCAGTTATTGTGGTAGGACTTTTCAGCAAGGATGTTAAGGGCTGTTCTAAATACGACGCCAGAGCTGGCTGGCTGGCCAGCGACAAGGCCCCATGAAAAGAATTGACAGGCGACAAGGTCACTGGAGGCTCAGACCGTGGGTCAGTCGCCAATAATTTGAGTGTCTGATAAGTCGAGACTTGCTGTACGAGGGTCTCCGCTGCACCTCGATGAGGAGGATAAGGAGCAATTTTGCCTGCCGATTATTCTCGTGGACAGAAGACATTGCAAAAGGTACTATGCAGTAGACATACCTATCTACACTTTGTCGGAGAATGTGAGCCAAAGTTCATGCTCGTCATAAAGCCTGCCACGAAACAGGAGGTCGTGACTCGTGAGTGAGATGATGTGGACTCGGTGTTTTTTGGTGGGGCTATTCCCAGTTCATAACCTGAATGTACCACAGTACTGTGGAGAGGTACCAAGCAAAGCCCTCGTCAAAGCTGTCACCCCTCATTTCCGTCCGTGGCTCGATGGATTGAGTGGTACGACTTAGAACGACGCCCGTTCCGGGAATCTTTTCTCAAATAAGCCGGGGGGGATTCCCCGAAATGATGCAGTGTAGGTGTGTGAGCGTTAAGTAGGGTATCTGGGTAGGTACCTAAGTACCTATTAAAGGCGGATTTGGCTTCCGTTGCGCAACGTGCGAAGGAAAAGCAATGCTTCGGAGCAGTCTAGTGCAATTTGCTCGCAAATATCCTTCCTTCCGGATATTAACATGCAAGAGACGGTCCATCCCGTTTCATTTTCTGTCCCAAGATCTGAAAAAGACCATTTTAAGACACGATCTCGGAACGTATGGATGAAAAGTTTTCACTCATCCACTGGATCGTGCTTTCGTTTGGCGTTCGACGTGTTACGCGTCCGAGTCGCTGTGCATCTTCAGCAGATGGGAGCTGCGAACGAGCCGTTCCGGGTGCCGCGTCGCGGATAATCCACGACACTAAGCCATTTCTGGCATGCCAAGGTGCAATTCTATGTACGGTGTACATGCCGGTGCTGATGAAAAGAAAAAGTCCATCTGATATGACCCAGGGGTCTTGTGTAGCAGCGAGCAAATAGGGGCGCCGATGGACAGATCTCTCAATAATCGCTCGATGCATTATTCGCAATGAAAAGCAAAAACGGCGATCTCTTTCCTTGACCTTCCAAAAATCCATGTGTTTACATTAGTGTTACAAGTCCGGAAGCTGAGCTGTGTCCGCGATGACGAGCACATAGGCGTGGAATGAAGTTTGGCTCCATCTGAGCTGGAGGCAGCTGTCGCGACAATAGGGAGCTGTCCGTATCATTTGCGCAGTCCATCGCGCGAAAGCTGGTACGTGGTCCAGCTCAGTCTAGGGCGCGGGGTGGAAACCCACATTGCAACCCGACTTTGCTTCGTTCATGTCAGCGTTGGTAGTAGACAACCGACAACTTCCTGGTGCCGTTTTAGGTGGACTCGTTTGGACAAGCCCTGCCGTGGTATACTATGTACTGTGTAGTCTTCTGACTCCATACATAAGGTCGGTATGTACACAGTAGCTGAAGTCTTGGACCGAGGAGGAGCATCGATCGGATCGTGGCCCGAGGATTTTAAAACCCCTCACTGTCGTTGGGCAGTCTTGCCCCGCTATCAGTCCGCTGTTATGGTTAAGTTGTCATGTCCGACAGTGGTTTATTAGTGATTTATCCCTATGGAAGGTACCTGAACAGCTATTGGCACGATGGCTCATATAGGGGAGCTGTTTCGTCGTTGGAGCATCTTTCTGGCCTGTTGGTTGAGCTGGAACCAGTAGATGGGAATCTCTAATCACGAGCATGAGCCAGCCTCACTTTTGGCCGCAGCATCGACAACCATTGCAGCTGCATGAGGGCATCTATGCAGGTCAGTCTGGTTGACCACTCGCTCACTTGACAAGTGTCAGAAAATGTATGCTCCCCACCAGCGGCCGCCAAGCATGGATAACAATTCCATTCTTAGACTCCAGAGGTTTGACGAATGGACCGTCGTCTACATCGCTGGGAAATGGCAAGGGAAACATAATCCGCCCTCTAAGAGTTATATCCAAAAGTCCACAGCAGGTGGATGACCGGGGCAGTTCAGAAGCAGATGAACAACTGGCAGTTCCAAATTCCAGAAGCAAACAGGATAGCGGGAATGCGGGCGGATGGTGGGGCTACAAACAATGGTCCCAAGGTCACGGGTACTTCGACGACTGGAAATGTGGCCTAAGGATGCGCCTAGTGCTGGGTGGAACCAGAATTCGATTGATTATTGGCACAAGTATCCTGTACCCCAGCCAATGTCTCGTGTGCTCTAAGCCGCTAGCCCGAAATAGCATTGCGTTAATTCACTCTTTGGACGAGGAGTACCGTAACTATACTGTGCAGGGTTTACGCTGGTCCAGGAGCTCTGACAGCACCTTGCGACTCATTTCAGCACCTGTCATCCGCGGCCTTCAGCAAGCTCTCAGGCCATCGCCCCACCCCCTTTTGAGTGTGCATTTCTTGGTTTCTGCTGAGGTGTATTTGGCGTACTAGCGCACTGTCACGCGCACTGTGGATTAGCTTCCGCGAACCCCCTCATTTTGCACAACTCAGTGTGTTTGGCACAAGTCAACCCACCTTCCTTCACAGTGAATACACGACTGCCCCCCGTCGTCTCGTTTCCTGCCACCAGCCCACTCTGCTGCACCCCCGCCTCAGTCCACCCACACCCCCCAATATTGCAACTGCTTCGTCCCTCCCTTCTCGCTGCTCTCGCCCAAAAATTTCCCCTCCTTTTATTTTCCCACTTCCGCTTCAGCTCGACTTCCCCTCTCCTGACCATCAACTTCCCATCAACACCTGGACTCGACGCCGTGAAACATCACCACCAGCCAGCCAGCGAAACTAATAGTCCTTGCTCGGATAGCAGGACGAACCCCATCCACCTGAACTTATTTGGTCTGCGGACCATCTTAATCACAAACCCTTATCCCACTCTTTCCATGACCAGGTTAGCACCACAAATGAGCAGATTCACTCCTCAAAGTCAACAAGACACACTTTAAACCCCACGGGAGCGCGCGCGAGCGAGGAGTCAGGCGGTATTCAACCATCGTCTGAGAGCTGCCAAGTAGACTTTCCGAGAGCCGTTGTCGACTTGTCGCTGTTGTCGAAGTCGAGTGGACTCAGACCCTGAGAAGAAAACGAGTTCCATCCGACCCGTCCGATCACACTTACCCGATCTCGAAATCCGAGCTTCGAGTAGACGTGCAAGAAAAGCGACAAGTCATTCAAGATGCCGGGTGCAAGCGTTGCTGTCCTTCCACCTGCTCCCGACGCCGCATCAACGCCGGCCTCGCGAAAGCCCTCTCTCGTGCCAGAACGAAAGTACAAGTGCCAATTCTGCCATCGGGCCTTCAGCAGGAGCGAGCATCGTAGCAGACATGAGCGATCGCGTAAGTCCACCTCTATCTCCTATTTGCACACATAGGCAGGGTGATATCCACCGTGTCTCAACATCCATAAGACCGATATAGCTCAAATGACAACCCCGCTAACATGGTATCGCTCTAGATACTAAGGAGCGTCCTTTCAAGTGCCAGAAGTGCAGAAGCACTTTCGTACGGCGTGACCTGCTCCTGCGCCATGATCGAACCGTGCATGCTAAGGATGGAGGTGTTCCACTCCACAGCGACGGCAAACGGCGCGGAGGTCCCAAGGCTAGGAACGTCAGCGGGCCAGCCAAGTCCTCGATCGCCATCGACACGTCGGCGCTTGAGCAGATAGAAGCCAGTAGTGACGGTATTTTCGACGTCGAAACTGCTGCCATGCTCGTCGCTGACCTTCATCACAAAGCCACTGCCCAGCTTGCTAATGACAACTCGTACGATGCCGGATCCGATATGGCATTTTCTCAGAACGATTCGTCCATGATGGATCACTCGGTGACCTATCCGCCCGGCGCCGTGGGGCAGTGGGATGGCTTCATGTCGACGGCGCAACCGAAGGCCCCTTCGATGAGCTCGAGTGTCGGCGGATCTTTCGACGCTCACCCGCATTCGCATCAGTTACCGCCGATGAATGGTCAGAATATCAGCGGTCTTGTACCCGCCCTTCAGGCAATGATCGACTCGGCTCCTGCTTCTGCGTCTGCCTCCAGTGCTCCAACTGCTCAGTCGCCTTTCGCCACTCATCGTACTCAAAGCCCCCTTGACCAGTCCACCCCGAGCTTGAAAGCCCCGCTGGTTGCCAGCGATGACGAACGAATCATGATTCTGGACAGCATCCGTAACAGTGACACCGACAGCTCGATTCCAACGGGCTTTCAGTTCCCTAATCTGCCTTCGTTGAACCGCTACCTGGCGACGTACTTTGGGTTGTTCCATCATCACCTTCCGTTTCTGCATCCGGCATCCTTCCAGCCTACTACAACATCTCCTGCGCTGCTCCTGGCCGTCCTTTCGATTGGCGCTCTGTATGCCTTTGATCAAGAGCAGGCATACACGCTTCACATCGGCTCCAAGATCTTGGTCAATCAATTCTTACAGAACAAAGAGAACTTCAGCTCGCGCAGATGCCCCCTGTGGACCATGCAGGCCTCGCTGCTCAACATGATCTTTGCGAGCTGGAGTGGTGACCCGAAAGGACTGGAGTGGGCCTGCTCGATTAAGAGTCTTTTGGCGAATATGGTGGCTGGAAATCGATACGAGTTGAAGCTGAGGCAGGAGGCCCGTGAAGGTCGCTCTCCAACGCGCGCCGAGTGGGTCGAGGATGAAGGCTGCAGACGTACCTACTATGCAGTCTACATCTTCTTTGGTCTTCTCACACTGACCTACAACCACACTCCGGCAATTAGCTTCAATGAGTTTGAGGATGTCCAGCTGCCGTCCACAGAGGCACTCTGGAATCTGAAGGCGACGGACGAGGCTGTTTGGCAAGATCATCTCAAGGTTTCTCCCAGTGTCACCTTCATGGAAGCCCACGACAACCTTTTCCAGGGCGAGACACTCAAGTACAGCGCCTTCGCCACCAGAGTCATGATCAACGCCCTCTTCTTGGAGGTCTGGTATCATAAGCGGAGTCCGGAAGCTTTGCAAGATGTTGTCACGGAGTACAAGCTCAGGTTGGCTCTCGAGACTTGGGAGAAGTCTCTTGAACTATGTGAGCCTGAGGCTGTTGCTGTACCGCTCAGTGCGCCTCACAAGGGTCATCCTCTGATCTTCAACGCCAAGGCCATGTTCCGTAATGCCCGTGCTCGGTTGGAGGTAGACCTCAAGGCCGTCCAGGAGGCACTTCGTTATCACGATTCATACGAGGTGGCCGCTGCTATGTCCAATGCGCGTGATAAGGTGAAGCGC
The DNA here is from genome assembly GCA_007388105.1 of Coniochaeta prunicola. NCBI lineage: Eukaryota > Fungi > Ascomycota > Sordariomycetes > Coniochaetales > Coniochaetaceae > Coniochaeta > Coniochaeta prunicola. The sequence goes on from SMOB01000087.1 coordinate 121,579, forward strand.
TCGAGCGAGATGATCAAAGTCATTGAGGAGTGCTACAACTGCGTCGAGACGGCTGTGCGACAGGGTGTTCGCTGGGTCGCGCGGACTTCACCCACAAATTGGAGCATCGAGCACCCGCTGTGTGGCCTTGATCTCATGATCATCCTGAGTCTGTGGCTCTATCGTCTGGAACATGACGAAGAGCAAGCTACGGAGGAAGAACTGATCATGTATAACAAGGTTCGCCAGCTCCTTGTCAAGGATTTGGACGACGGGTACACGTCCCAGCTGAGCTCGGTTGTGGCTCGCCTTTGGGGCTCTATGCTTGATGAGGTCGTGGTTTGGGGGTAAGTGCGAAATCTTGTACTCTTCGTTTTTCAATCTCATGCTAACTCCGATATTTAGTATCACCCGTCTTATGGGCGAGGCCTTCCGGCTGCACTCTCAGGCTTTAGTCGGCTACGTGGATGACCCTGCAGCATCCTCCAATGTCTCCACGCCTTCAATGACCTCACAGGGGGCCGACGAGGATAGCGTGTATTAGTTCGACGATATGATGATTTCCTTTGTCTGAACCAGGTTGGGAGACGCGGGTCCGGTTGTTCTCTGGGCATATACCTATTGCGGCTTGCTCTTCATCTGGTTCTTCTTTCTTTCGGCGCTCAGGATGTCTTTCCGGTCTCGCGTCATTTTCCTTGATCCAACTTTGTCTGATTTGCGTCGCATTTCCTTCCACGGTTACTGGCAATACGGGGGGTAGGGGTTTGGCAACAACACCGGATTCGCATTTGGCCCAGGGGAATTGGAATGGGCCACGCTGCGCTCTGGGCGCAAACCTTAATATCTGCAGACGGCTGGCTGGTCCATGTTGGATTGGATTCTCTTCCTCCGTGTTTCATTAGCTACGGCACCACTACCGCTTTTATTTAATCGCCTCCTCATCGAACCGGTCCGGATCGCCCTCCGACCGGATGGCAACGGACCCTCACCTCTTACATCATTCGGTTCTCGACTCTCGTCCGGATATCTTGTTCAATATGTTGTTTCTGCTGGCGTGCTCGCTGCTGTCAAGCTTTTCTACGCATTCCTTTGGTGCCGCATCTCCATTGCCTTGCGCTGTTTTTCCTTTTTCATTTTGATTCACTTAGACAATGTGGGGAAGGAAACCCTTCAATGATAGGAAGGGGGCCATTTGTCTGGTGTCTGGTCTCAGAGGGAGGACCTACGGCGATTCCCACGCCAGGCTACGTGTCGACGGCCACATCTGGCAGAGGAGGGAGTGGTCATTTCAACAGCACAAGATTGATAATGTCGTGTCTGTATTTCCTTGACCTGTCAACTGTCTTTCTGTTGCTGGGAACAATCGTCGCGGAGGGAGAGTGTATAGATAACTGCGCGAGTCAAACCGGCGAATACAAACGACTACTCTCAGAGCCGCTCATTTGCATGCCTAATTATTGTGGTATCTATGTTATGCCCATGCCAAGACCTTGTAAGACAATCTAGCACAAACCTAGACCCAAGTGCAATTTGTTCACGATCTAGAAGAGAAGGCTCTATAGAGAAGGAATCCTGGGTCATCGGACCCCCAACAGACAAATATACTCGATATAAAAGGAGATCGTAAGATATGAACATCTATCCATCAATCTCAGGCATATGCAGCCCAACCTGGTAAGATTATATTAGCATGCGTTTAAAGGAGCGGACAGCGAGCGGGCATGGCATTACCAGAATAAAGCACAGCAAGATTCTTCTCGTCAGTCGCCTGATTGATTAGATCATTCACCGTAGCCGTGACACTCAGCGTTTTGCTCAGCTTCTTGCGCACCACCTCGAGCGCGCGGTCGGCCTCGCTCGGCTCGTTGACCTGGGCGTTCCTCCTCCCGCCACCGCCGCCACCATCGACATTGTCGCTCCTCGCATCGTCGCCACCGTCCCCGTCGTCCGCGCCCCTCGCCGCGTTCTGCAGCTTCGCCATGCGCAGCGGCGACATGGACCAGCTGTACAGCGGGTCGTACCGCAGGACGTCGAGGATGGTCATGATGGAGTACGTCTCCTCGCGGAGCGCGTCGAGCGTGAACTCGCAACAGCGCCGGAACACGCCCTCAGTCTTGGTGATGCCCATGCCGTCGACAATGTCACGCGTCAGGCGGAAGGGGACAAGCTCTGGCACGGGCAGGATGCGGCCCATCTCGAACGCCACGCCCAGGTCGATGTGGACGACCTCGCCCGTCTTGGAGTCGAGGAGGATGTTGTGCCCGTGTCGGTCGCCGAGACCTAGGACGTGGCCGAGGATGGATATTGCGGCCGTGGAGCGCGTGTAGGCCGTTCGCCGGACGAACCATTCGTCCGGGTCGACGAAGTACTCCATGAAGAAGTAGCGCATGACCGGGTGGAAGCGCTCCGTCACTTTGCGGTAGGTGGCGAGGCGTGTCTCGATGGTTTTGGTCTGGACGTTGGAGATTTCCTTGCGGCAGTTGGAGCCCTTGAGGTCTTTGGGGTAGTAGCGCTCGTGGGCTGGCATGAGATACTCGTGGAGAGGAATGGTGTTGGAGACGAACTCGATGAGGCCGGAGGACGAGGTAAGTGGGAGAACCTTGTAGGTTCTGATGCCGAGATTGCGTTGCCTCGTTGTACGGTGGAGTTTGAGGAGTTCTGAGACGGCGGCGAAGACTTGCTCCATGATGGCGTCTTGGCGGAGATCATCGTTTCCGCCTTTGACGAGCTGCTTGTACCGTCCACCGTCGCTTCCTATGGCTGTTATGATCTTGGGTGCGCTCACGCCAGACGCGATCGACATATTAGGTTCGAACTTTTGTATCAGCGGCACACGAGAGTAGTCCATATCCGCAGACAACTCGATCTGCATCGTAGGAGGCGGGATGGGATACTTTGAGAAAGTCGAGAGAAACATTGCTCCTATGGGTGAGTCCTTGATAGGCATCTTGTGGCCGGCCTTGTATTTATTGGCGTCCCTATCGACCGCCAGCGAATGGTAGTACTTGCTCGTTTTGTCGATAGCAATCCATATGGCAGCCACTCTCTTATTTTTCTGTAGGGAAGTCGATACCTTCTCCGTTGCTTTCTGGCGAGATAGAGCCACCTCATCCTGCTTGTTCACCCGTGATCGAACTCCCGACCAGACCTGATACATGCCGTGATATGGATGGTCAACGCATATCCGCAACACGAGGTTGAACAGGAGGTCCTGAAATACATTCCGCTGATCTTGGAGCCGCGACGACAGCTGGTTCATCAAGGCAGCGAACTTTCTAGTCGGCACCTTGTCGAGGTATTTCCTGACGGCTTCATTTGTCGCATCTTCTTGTGACCGCTCGAGCCACATAGCTGTGAACCGCAGAGCGTCGTTGTTATGTTCGTCGGAACATATCAGGGAGAGCAAGTAGTTCTCTAGGCTCAGTCTGACGAACTCTGCCCTCGTCTGTTCCACTCTGCGTAGCTCCTGCTGGTCGAGTTCGAGCCATTGCTTGGCTCGAGCAAGGTGCGTGGAATACCTACTTTTGAGCTGCGAGCTAGTCGTGTGGGCAATGAGATTCTTCAAGTCGGCAACCTCGTCGCTCTTGCCCTTCTTAAGATTCTGAAGCCGAGCCAGATCCTCCAAGCTGTCTGGGTTCTGTAACTGCTCATCACAGAACATTGCGAACTGGTGATAGACTTGCCCCGCCTCCTTGCCTTCACTCTTGCCTTTTAGCTCCTTAAGAGCCGGCTCGAGATACTTCTTCTGAATATTGTCTGGGCTTTCAAGCCTTGCCACGGATACCTGGTGACCTATCTTGGACAATAGATTTGACCGATTCACTGGCACGGTTTGTTTCTTCAGCGAGGAATCTCTATCAATGCTCTGAAGCATTCCAATAGATGAGATCATTTCGCCATAATCCCAAAGAGAGTTGGCCGCTTCGATCCTAATGGCTGCGTCGATCATAAGGCCCAGTTCTTCGCTCGGTTGTATGAGATCTGTGAGGGCTGTCGACAGATTCAACGACTCCTGAGTAGCACGGTGAAATCGATAGATATCCGACGAAAGCAACATGCCACGAATCTGTCCTAGCCGCGCTTCTGCAGGAGAGACGGTTGGCGCCCGGAGGCGGTGATGCTGGCTAAACATGCTGAGAGATGTCTCTCGACATGAGAGGATCTGGCTCACATCCTCGTACCTAACTTGTTAGTCCCCCGCTCGCTGTGTAGAGGTGTCTTTGTTGCTTACCTTCCGCTCATCATCCATTTTGATCTCGTAGAGAAGGAGTTGAGCATAGCTTCTAGATCGGTTTTCTCGCCAACATTAGTCAGATCGTCAAGTTCCGTCAAGCTTGCTAATGAACCCAGATGATGTCTTAAGTTAGAGGCCGTCAGGTTCTGATTAGACAAGAGTTTTATGGTATGCTTGAGTCCTTCGTGAATTGCGTCCCTCACGGAAGCTATGTCCTCTGTCTTGTGCATTGTTTGGTACGCTTTATACAAGTTTACAGCATAGTTGTCTCGGCTTGAGGGCGCCGGGAGATTCCACACCTCTAATCGCCGCGCTGTTGTGAAAGTGCTATCCAACGTTGTCGGGGAGCCATCCAGGCTCTGCTGGGCTTGGAGGAGTGAGTGAGACAAGCCGGCGAGGCCCACGCTAGTCAGTGACTTGATAAGTTGTTGTTCGTCGTGTTGTGCACCGGAATCTCTGCGGCGCAGATGACTGTCGTATTGCGCCCCACGGAAGGCCAGGCTTTTTGTACCGTCATTCTCGTACTCCAGACGAGCGAGTACTGTGGCCAAGGAAGCATCTTGTGCCAATCCGTAGTAAGCGTCTGGGTCGTCAATGCTCTTAAATATTTCCAGAAGAGTCTCTGACGAGTCCTCAACTTCTCGGGCGGCGGACGATCGACGAGACGTCCTGCTGCCTTCCGAGAAGGCCAACTCAGCGAAGAGCAACGCGACTTTGAACATGCCACATCTTGTGGCAGCAGCAGCAGCAGCAGAGAAATTGATATCAAGCCAATGAGACCGGTCTGCGATCGATGTCTCATTGGGCAACCGTTGCGTCCTCAAATACAGAATGGTGTTGAGCAGCAGTTTTACATTCTCCCTGCCAGCCGTAGATGTGACTTTCAACCACTCCTCGAGTGCTTTGGAAAGCTGTCGTTTGATACCCTGTTGCTTCTCGAGTTCGGAGAGAAGCACCAGATGAACAATAAACGGGAATGCTCTTTCAGCACAACCCTTGACATTGCCCAGTATTGGTGGCAAAACACTTAGGACAACTATGTCTGGAACTGATTGTGCCAGATGGATGGCAACACGTTGGGGCCACGATTCACTTTCGAGAAGCTTGGTGTTCAGCGCATCTCCGTCTGCCTTGATCTTTGTCTCCGAATGGTCCGAAGGTGGAGTTCTGTACTGATCCCAGTTGCAGGACGCGAGGAGGGACTCAGACAGGGACCTCTGGCAAGCAGCAAGCATACCATTATCCCCTTCAGCAACCGCTTCAGAAACAATCGTCCGAAGTGCAGACTCTGCCAACCCAGCGGTAGTGCAGTCGCTGCTCACTGTGAGAGCCTCAAGTATATTCAAGATCCCGTGTTCGGACCCGCTGTTGTCCGAGGAAAGCTTGCGGTATTCGGAGAGACGCGATTCTCGAAGGAGTTCAAGCGGAATCTCGCCAGAGGCTAGAAATGATCTGCCGACGACCCGGCCTCCCCATGCAAGGTAGTCGTCACTCAATTTGTTCGAGCGGCAACTCTTTAGAACAATCGCGCCATGGGCCAAGGCTTGGTCGTCGCTCTCTATCACGTCCGTCCTACTTGATGCTGGCGCAGTAAAGACACCGCACAACATGTCCAGAGCAACTTCTCTGGCAGGACGGTTGAGGAGTTGGCTCTCGCGCTCATCATCTTTAAGTATCTCAAGAAGCAGGCTGCTCTCTGGTGTGCCTTTGTCGGCGTTACCCGAGGCCCGAATGTGCGCTGCGGACTGGGTAATCGATCTGAACGCTTGGCGTTGTTCATCATCCTTAAAGACCGGAGAATCGTAGGCGGAAAGATAACTAGAGAACCAGGTATGAAACTGCTGCGCTTTGCTTATAGTAGCCTTGAATTGGCTCTCTTGTGTCGTGCTGGACTGGCTCGACTCCAAGAAGACTCTGAGGTCTGCTAGGGTGGACAGTGCGTAGCCAGCAAGGAAAGAGGGTGCTTGCCTGAGATGGTGGCCTCCATTCTGAATGAGGTATCTGCTGACCCCTAATGCATCGTCTGCACACTCTGGGTCCTTCAAAAATCCTCTGGTTGAATGAAGTAGCATCTCCAAAGGATAGGACGTTAACGCTTGAGGGCCAGATAGGGCAATAAGAACCCGGATTTTCCGCAGTACCGAGCAGGCGTGCAAAGGCCCGAGTGCAGTATGAACGGTGTTTAGGAGTTTCCGGGCCACTGCAACGACGAGTGAAGGAGTCCACATTGTATGCAGTTCATATTCGGTCCGGCTGCAGAGGTACTCAAGCTCCCTCGTCAAATACTTCGCTTTGAACATCGGCTGTTGATTCGGGGGTAAAACTGTGTCCAGATGCCCGAGCTGTTTGATCTGATCCATGATATCCGCGGCGTACGCGAAACCGTCGTCTTTCCTGAACACCTTTTCAATCGGATCCTCTTGATCAAAGGTGTCGAGAAGAGTCGACACAATATCTGTGAAATTGAGATACACGAGCTCAATGAAGTCTTCTTTGCCAAGAAGCTTTCTCACGCGGCTTTCGCCGGTGATATGCTGGGGGGAGTTCTTCACACTAATGTCGTGAGCGATGCTATAGGCCATGATCTTAGTAAATCCGCGTTGGAGCATCGCCCGTGCCGTCAGACCCAGTGCCTCTGCAAGGCCAAGAGCTTCCTGTTCTTGTCCTCGCATGATCATTATAGCAGCTGCCTCTGATTGTGCTTGTATGAGTAATTCTTGTAGAGCTGAGAAGCCGAATATCTCGAAAGGTATCGTCTCGATGCTGTCACTCTCCAACCATGTGTATAGTAACTGAGGCGAAAAGAGTCTGAATAGCTCTTGTGGCGTGTCGAGGCTTAGAGACCGCGAGATTCTTCTCACACAGCTCGCTGCGTACTTGGTGGCTTGATCTATCCTCCCCGGCGTCTCAAATATGTGATATACGGAGCGCCGAAGAAGAGTAGACCAGTTGCATGCCAGCTCTGCGAGTACATGTAGCCGGAAGGCAATACCCTCGGTTGCTCTTGGGTCTGACGGCAGGCTGTCGAGGATATCGACAAAGATCTCGTCATGGGCTTTGAGAACATACAAACTGAAGATCTTGGGAAGATGGTCACCAATGACGCACTTGACTGGCATTGCACCGTCTCTCAGAATTGATAACAGTGTTGAACGGCACGACGGTAGTTTAAGGCTTGCGGCATAATTCGGACTGACTTCCAGTAACCGGAACAGTAACCTGGATAGGTGTGCTTGTACCGTTGGTGACAGTTCGTTCTTTGGCAAAGCGTATTTGACAAAGTGGTTGTATAGGTCGCCGACCATGGACGAGATCTCCAGCCTATCATCCGTCCAGAGACTGATGAATGCCTCCATAGCCTCCAGAACTAAGCAGAGAGCAGCCTCGCAATACGAGAAGTCCTTGGTGCTTAGGATTATGCCCATCGTTTCGATAACTCTGGTCGCGTCATCGGGAGTTGTGATAAGGTCGGAGTTGAAGAGCTGTCGCATGAGCACACGGCAGCAAAGGAGATGTTCCGTTGGAAGTGAGAGCAGCTCATCAACGAAGAGCTCGGGTACGAGGCCAAGTTGCCCTTCATCTTGGTGAACGATAGCGAGCAGACGTAAGCGGAGTCTCGTGTCTAAGTAGAAGGCTTCTGGTGTGTGGCATAGGTAGATGTCTCGCCTCGGCAATCCATTGCTGGTTGAAGATGAGCTCCGCTGGCTACTGGCTTGGGAATGAAGGAAATCATCGTCGATCTCCATGGCATCTACTCCTTGGTTCAGTGACTCTCTTTGGGACCTTATTTCTAGACATTCCGATATCTTGGCGAAGAAACGAAAAAGATATTCGTTTTGATCTCTCAAGGAACGTAGATCCGAGGTGTCGATGTTAGGGATATATGGAGCCGCAGAAGTGAGTAACAGGTCATAATATGCGTCAGTCTGGTCAGACTCAAGCACACCCTTAACGCAAGAATCGACGAGGCTGAAGACAAGAGATTCGAGATCCCTCGACATTGCCGAATTGAGGTTCTTCAACTCTGGAAGGATTAGAATGGCGGCGATGCAGGAGAGCACAACACTGCGTAGCTTCTCTGTTGATATCTGACTTGCGCCTTCGCCTCCCTTCTTGCTCCAGGATCCAGACAGATGTAGTAGCTGCTCCAGTTTCGGGAAGAACAGTTCGAGGATCAACCTTCTGACCGTATGTGAACCCGTCGGGTCGGCCACCTGGTCAGTATCGTTGTGGGCAAGGCAGCTGTAAGACTGACGACCACTACTGCTTGACCTAGCATCCTCTAAGAGTAAGAGATATCGCAGCATTGGACGTAGTTCCTTGTGACCCTGACGAAATTGGAAAATGGGGCCCCCACACACCTGGAGAATGCCTGTGGTGCTATGGACAGTCATTCCGCTGCAGGCTCGCAGGAGGTTAATGAGATCAAAAGGTGTCGTTAAGTGAGAATATTGCGAGGAGTAGTGAGGTTCCTCTGCAACAAGGTTAGTAAGTTCCATCAAAGATGATTAATGTCAGGCTTACCAGGATTCCATCTAACAAATACCCAACGAATAATGTGGTTACTCGTCGCTTGACTCACGTTCGGAGAAGTGGTATTACGGACTCCGAGGAGGAGCAACATTAGGAGTAGAGATGAATCGACGAGAACGACCGGCCCACTGATATCTGAGTTGGTGATCATTATATTGACATCGTCCGTGATCTCGTGTTTTGAAATGACGTTCGCTTCAAGTATAGAGTGCAACAGGACACAAGCAGCACGACACTGCCCGGCAAGGCTGACTGATCTGAAGCCGATCTGCCATGCTTGCTTCCAGAACGGCAAAAGGGCATTGTCCCGTGCGGCTTGATGGATTGAAACGCTAGAAGAGAAACGTCAGCTGCGAGCTCTTTCCATGGATTCAGACTACATACCTTGAGCAGGCGAGCATTGCCCATGAGGCAATCGAGGCTTGCTTGTCACTCATCATGGTAGAAAGAATGTCGAGGTATTCCGCAACCTCCTCAGCTGAAAACTCTCTCTGTTCGAAAATGAACGGCAGCAATTGCAGCGCGGTAAGTCGCATTCCAGGATCTAAAGAGGTGATGTTCTTCATGACACCGCGAGTATTCCCAACCATCCGCCGTCTTTTCCGAGGTTGCTCTACGTCTTCACCACCATGCTGGGTGATATCACGCCTTTTGTTCCGGGAGCACAACGCCTCGAATATAGCCAGGACTTCCATCAATGCCCAGTTTTGTTCTGCTACATGGTTATGGGGCCGCAAACTGAAGACTCCGGTGCGTGGGCGGTCCGGGGGCAAGTTTGAGCCCGAAAAGGTGAGATCATCCAGCAGAAGGCGGGCTCGGTCCTCTCGCTTTGAATACTCCGACCACAGAACGTCAAGTAAGTCTTCCAGGTCTCTCAGTGAGGATTCACCGGGGGACTCGAGTGCCAAGCTATCCAGGAACAAGTGGATGGCATATAGTGTCTTTAGAATTTCGTCGCGAAAGGTGTTTGTCATGGCGTCTCGCTTCTGCGGAGGCCACCAATGGCTGATCAAGGGTACTAAGTCGCGTGCCAGCCTAGTTCCAACAGATATATCATCTGTGGATATGTGTGCAAGCACGGCGTTGATGCAGGCAAAAGCAAGTTGCTGCAAGGTACTGAGTTTGACTTGACGCATTTCCAGGATCTTTAACATCAGGTCTGTCACTTCCTGGACACGTTCTTGAACTGGAGCGTGTGTCGTAGAAAGGAGCGTGTTCAGACACGATAAATAATCCGAAGCCACCGCACTCCCAATCTGACCAGTGGTCTGGCCCGGAAAACGATGTGCTGAGCCGGATCCAGAGCGCCCAGACGAGAAGGCCAACGACAATGCCGTCTGGCCGGTCCCGGGGGCCGGAGATGAACGAGACAGCGACGCCGAGCCTCGGTCACCCGATTCAAGAAAGCGGGATACAGCCAAAATGCAGAAGTCCACACACGAGAACCACAGCTCACCGTTAAGAACTGCAAAATTCTCGACATTGGCAGGATGATCGAGGAGGGCGAGAAATGCCCTTGTATAATCCTGAAGGAGTGGCGCAACGAAGTCGTCGTCTGGGCCGGGAAGGACTTGGGTGATATGATCAACAAGAGCCCTGGCCGTCTTGCGTTTGATCTTTGGGGCTCCATGGGAGGCTACCACCTTCAGAGCCTTTGCGCAGTTTTCTAACCTCGTACTGGAGGCAGCTTTCGAGCCCTTCTTGGCGCTGAAGTAGTTCTGCTTTTCCAAGAGAGTACATTGAAACAACGCTTCGAACAGACTGTGGTAGTTTTCATCGCCAGTGAGGGTTCTTCGTCCTGAGTCAGCGATGTGTCCGCATAAAGAAGATAGCACAACTTACTGGTTGGGCTGTTGTGGTTGCCTATCGACCTTGGTGAAGAAGAATATCAAATCTGCAAACAGTGAGTCCTTTATACGGGCAAGCGTCTCTGAGGTACAACATACTTTCGACGGCATCTTTGCGCTCGGTAGCGACGTTGCTCTTAAGTGAGGCTGCAGGAGGCGATTGTTAAGCTTCAACCCCCCTTAGATATGGCTCGATATTTCAACTGGAAGTTCACCTTCTATGCTTTTCAGGGTGACCTCGCCGCCACCACCACGCTTGAAAGGCGCCATACTGTCCGGCAGGCACCGGTGGGCTCATTTGACCGTCGCGAACGCTTCGCAGATACTGAACAGTCGGTACAACGATGGCCATAAGAGTTTGATCTCTGAATGTGTTTGAGTGCTGCACAGGTGTAATTACAGACAGTGGATCGCCAGTCACTGCGAAAATGAAAATGTAAGAAACGAGCAGCTTGATAGCAGACGACAGGCCATCCAAAACAACCTGAGAAACCGTACGTAAAATGAGCGACAAATGCAAGCCAAAGTGTGGTAGGTACCTTAGGCTTCAGTCTCTGGCTTCAACTGCCTGCCTGGCCAGTTGCTAAACACCGCCGAGGTTCGTTGCTTCCTTTCCAGAAAGTTATGTGTTGAGGTGGTTGCTGTGGGGGCTGCCGTTTGCTGATTGCTCCAAACCTCGACAAGTGTGGGGTCGCGCCCAGCGCCCTGGTTCAGGGCGACCCCTGGATAATTCGTTCTGCAGCCTGGGTGTTGGAGTTCTCGATCATTACTTCAACGCCCGCTCGTATGTCCATCGATAGTAAGATTGCCGCACTATGACTGGTAGCGCCCTAAGCAATACGATATCGCTATTTCCATTTGCTCTCCCCGTGGCCTTCGTGTTCCCATTCCTCCTTAGGTAGTATCATATAGACGCTGCTCTTTACGGCTCACCTTCGCTCGCGATCTCTTGAGCGAGCCTGAATCATAGGAGCCGGTTCAGGGTCGGGAGCCACCTTATCACTATCCCTGCCGTTAACCCTTGTGCAGTTAGCGTTGCGAGGCCTCTGCTTGCTCGTAGGTAGTGTCTTCGGACTTATATCTCCTACGAGCTCTTGCTTCTCTTGCAGATCCGTGTAGAAGACTCTGAGGTTGAGCGGCGTCTCTCTTGCATTGCCGCATCGGCAGAGCGGCGTCCAGATCACTGGGACCCGTCTATCAAATACAATGGCCCTCAGATCTACTTTCTTGGTTCTCACCTGGATTTAAATTCGATATACAACCCTGGAAGCTTCGAGCTTAGTTGACTAGGTGCAATAAGTTTTCTGCGTTTAGCAAAGTAAGACGATTAGAATCTCGAGATGTGAACACTAGTTAAGTACTTCCTAAAGGTGACCAGCATGCTAATACGGTCGTGATAGGAGAACGTACCTTGAGGTTATCGCTCTTCTTAAATGGCCATTGCCGAGAACCTACGCCAACTACCTAACACACTCTGCTCCAATCCCATTCTTGGTGGAGTGTAATGGTACCTACCTAGCCATCATTCCATCCTCCTACCCAATGTAAGCAGTGCTCTGCCTGTTGGGGCCTTTGTTCCAGGGCGGCTGGTACTCCCTTCCGGGCACGCTTTGCAGCACCGCACCTGTCTCCTAGATGACCATTCCAGGCGAGCACTTTGCGGGACAAGCCATGCCACTTCCTCATGGCGTGAGTAATTTGCGTCACTGCCCAACTGAGGTGGTCAGATGTCCCAGCGGTCGCCATCCGCCCAACGCTTCTATGGCAGATCAACTTGTCCAACAAGGAAGCAACTGCCTTGAGGATTCTATGGACCCGACGCCTGCGCCCCTTTTCCCTGCACATGTCCTGGGCCTTGGGGTGTTGCGAATATTTCCATAGACTGTCCGTATCAGAAGCGTGGGTCAAGGGGATGCCCTCCGAAGGTTGGAAGCCGTCTGGATGGTGGTGTCAATGAGGCTTTCATGTTGGTCTTCTAGGACGCTATGCCTGTTATACCGGGCAGTCAAGCCTCATAGGACTTGTAGAGCGAGTGACGTGTACCCGTAGAAGAGTAGGTAGCCGAACTATCTATTTTCAGGCCTTCTATATTAAACTTTCATGGTATAAGAGCGCGAAATTCCAGAGGCGTAGGCCGTCGGTGAAACTCGCGAAGTTATTGGACAGGTAGCTTAAGCTTAACTTTCTCTGAACCAAAAGTACCGAAATGAAACACGTCGAATTGTACCTCTAGAGTTTCTTGCTTGAGACTTTTGGCGCGTCACTGTTACGCATCAGACGAAAAGTTTGAGCTATAAAGTCCGCGCCCGCCCTCTCGCGCATTTCGATATGAGTTTTCCGTAGACGTGGGGGGGATACTGAATCTATCTAAAGATTAGGGTATTACAAGTTCATCTTGTATCTCGTTTATGAAGCGTTGGTCATAATTATTCTTACTGATTGCCTGCTCGTACTTGAAGGGTAGGCGTATTGTTTTGTCGGTGCTGGTTCGAGAGCGATGATGATAGCTTTTCTGAGCTTACTTGCGCGTTAGTGATATGTCTACCTCCCCCAGCCTTTGTCGGCCGAAATCTGTAGCAGCTTGATTTGCGATTGTTTTTATGGCTGCCTTATACCTGCCTTGCCGATTGAAGAAGAATGTATGTTAGAGATTAAAGAATCGCCAGCGTGCTTTGCTGACGAGCCGAGTAAACCATGTGGTATTGAGCGTGGGGTTCAGGGCTTTGGCAGGGCAGATTCCAGGGCAATATGGGATCATAACGCATAGCAGTTTTACGGAAAGACACCGACGAGATACGGGGGTCTAAGTCCAGGAGTTTTCGAGAATAGGATGTCATCATGAGAATTAGGCGCCGTGACTACCTAGGAGGGAGAATGAAATCGAGCCGAGTACTCGGGAGAGCTACCTAGACAATGTACTGTACAATCTGGCCAATGAGCAAATCCAAGTTCAGCCCGCTGGCGCCTGGTTACCAGGCTGCCATGAGACCCACCTTTCCATGAGACGGGGAGAGCTACAGAGCGGGACAGCTCCATGCAGAAGCTCTTTTTTACGACTGGGTCGCGTCGTGCAATTCGCGAAACCAGCCAACGTCCAAGCAACTTGCGCCGCTTTATACAGCACTCTTTCGAAAAACCCTGCGACCCCGGCATTCTGCCAGAGCAAATAAACCTGCAAAATCATATGAGGATGCGCTGAAGGCTTAGCTGATACCGGTCATGTCGGAAATCGGTTCTCTGGAGTCGCTCCAGAGCCTGCACAGGGAGCTGCTGGCCGTATGCCAGCATCGCTACGACAATGTCGAGGTTCTCCGATTATCTCTCCTGGAGCACGCCTATGCTTTCAAGAGACTTCTTGACAAGCCGACTAGGGATTCAAAAAGCAGGTCTGCCGTACAGTCTGGTAGGTCAAACCCGTGCCTTGACAGCAGGACTCCGGAGTGACGTTGACTAACGAGCTGCGGCATAGGGAAACTAAAAATCAACGATGACGACTATGCTCTCAATCAGGACTTCGTCGACAGTACCCTGAAGCTTGCGGATGAACTGGAGCTGGACGAAATCGAGGCTGCGAAAGTGCTCCTTGAGGCTGGGGCCGATATGGAGGTCCTGGACCGGTCTCTGCTCGAATGCGGTATCATCAGATTTCACCAATACCGGAGATACCTGCTCGACTGTATGCGGCTTTGTATCGACTTGACCAACGACGAGGAACTGGAAGATGAGGTCAAAGACATGGTGGGAGAAATGACCGAGACGATTGTCTTTGGCACCGCTCTGCCAGGCGCTCAAGCTTCCGCGCCTGGAAAGTTTGTTTCGCGATGCTTGGCTGCCATGGCAGATATCAGAGTCTGGTTACAGCGGCTCACCGAGAAGGTCGCTACGACAAATCTCATGTATCAGTCCAGGCCGGCCATCCCAGCTGAGTTCGAAGAAGCTATCGATTTCTCGCGGGTTAGCCTCATTCAACAGCATGAATCCCTGGCTGTCATCTTGTGTGCTGCCATAGAAAGCCATCATTCTGATGTCACGCACTTCAAAGACTTCTTGTCGCTACTCAAAAAGATGGACAGATATGATCAAATGCTTGGTAAGTCTCTATCCGAACCATGATATAGTCCAGGTACGGACCTGCTGACAAAATAGTTCATCTGTTCCCTGCTCTGGGCGCTTTTATCAACGAGTTTGGGTCAACCGAGGGCGTGGGCGATCTCCACCAGGCGCGGGAGCTTAACAACCTTGTGTGTAAGCAGGACGAATCGTGGCCTCTACCTTTTCTCGGAGCTACTGTTTGTGCCTGGTGGATCGCTGAGTACAGCGGATGGTATCTGGATGACCCTGTAGGCGCTGAAGCCGAGGGTATCGATCTTGATGCTGAAGACGACCAGCGGTCAAGGCAATTCCTTGAAGCTTTGAAAGAAGGCGCATTTGATTTCATGCTGTCTGTTGCTGGTGACTGCAAGGCTATGGACTGGCAAGATCCTGCTCGTTCGGGAATGCGCCAGTGGCTTCAACGGAAGTCTCCTCCGCTCTCTTCTGAACCTATCCCCTTCAACGCATTTTTCCAGAAATGTCTTATGATCCAGTTTGAGGTCTTCATAGATGCTTTCATTTCCAATCTGCCGGATGTATTGCGAAAACTCCGAGTAGAGGAGGACGAACAACGACAACTTAGCCAGACTCACGAGCAAGACCTCGATTTGGAGAGGTTCTTGATCATCATAGCATACAGCTACGAGGGCAGGCCCGACGCTGCCGATGCATTCTGGTCAGACCCAGACAGTAACCTCGCAGGGTTTCTACACTGGGCATCACGGAGAGCTTCAACCCCCCTTGTCAGTGCATTCTGCGAGATGTTGCAGGCAATCTCTGATAATGAGGAATGCGCCACTGCAGCACACGAGTTCCTGCTGGACGAGGGCCATCCCTCATCTGGGAAAATGCGGCGGACACAATCCCTAACGTGGGGTCAGATCTTCAAGGAACTAATCTTCTTCACGACCAAGATCCGCGAACGTCCGACCCCTGCGCAGTCCAATACTTACCGAACGGGCAAGCCAGCCACAGAGCAGGCAGAGACTGAACCGGAGTCAGCCATGATGCTGGAATGCTACTTGAGGCTTATGACCAAGCTCGCTGTCGAGAGTGAACCTGCGCGTCAGATGCTGCTGCGAGACCCGAGCTTTAATCTAGTTCAGGTTCTGTATGAGCTGGCAAGCAGCGTAATACCCGCGCGTCTTAGAGCCTGCGTATTCTATGCTCTGAAAGCATTGCTTACTCGCAAGACGCAAGACGAGGGCCGCATCATGTGGCGATGCCTTGACGGTTGGATGACGGGGGAGTATGCGCTTCAACCTGGCCCGAGAGGCACAGCCCCTTCACCAAGCCAAAACCCCACAGCACTCATGGAGGCTATATTTGAGGAAATAGGAGAAGGCTTCGAGGAACCAAATGCATTTATCCAGTTTCTTATATCATTGGTGACGCCGATTAACGGTTACCAACCACTGAACGATACCTTACCTTTCCCGGAGGATCTCGGTGCCGCTGTCCGGCAACCTGGTGTCGAGCTCTACGTTGACTATGTGCTCGGGCACGTGTTCGGATACAAGTCAAAGGAGATCCTCGACACGGCGCAGCTACGGATGTTGCGTCTTAGCTGCCTCGAATTTGCCATGGCTTGTCTGTCTACATTCAACGAAAACTTAATCATCCTTGGCAATGAGGCAGATATCGCTATCGATTCAGCAATATCGACGACGGACCTTGCCACTTATGTCAGGCTGCACCCCTTTGCCCGTGTGATGGAATGGATGTTCAACGATAAAGTTATGGAAGCGTTGTTCAGCACGATTCACCAAGACGCGGCTGAGGTCGGAAGCTCTGCGCCGGACTCCCCTCTCATCTTGGGAATCCTTCGAGCAGTCGAGGTGGTGACCAAAATATTGGATATGCAAGCTACTTATCTTGACTTGGTGCGTCCTCTTGTGAAGACGCAGTCTGGTCAGCGTCGCCAAACGGTGGCAAATGCCGCTTACGCTTCGTTCGATGATGGCCTGATGAACCATCTAAATCTTGTGGTTGATTTGGGCAGGTACTGCGGCATTGGCTACTCACCTCTGACTCTAGCCTGCCTCAAACTGCTTGAAAAGATCTCGACATCATCCAAGATTATCTCTGCATGGAACCCCGGAGCAGGACGACACGCACACCGCAACAAAGCCATCGTTGCTCTTGAGGCAGACGGCAATGCCGAAGCTATTGCTGTCTCGCTGTCTTCCGAACTGACCATGACTCTCGACTTCGGGCGCAAGACAGAAAGCGAAAACTATCTAAGCAAGATATACATCCTCAACTTCCTATACGAGACATTGAAAGCCAATCCGGATCAGCCGACCATTGCTCATCAGCTGTTAGGTTTCCGCTGCGGTATCAACAATCTCAACGTTGAGCCTCAAAGTGCATTTGATACTCAAAACTCACTTTTCCACAACCTTCTCAGCATTCTGCTGGAGGTGCCGTTCGGAGAGAATGAACAGGACGGCATCTCAGGGTGGCTAGTCACCCTGAAGACGAAAGCCATGCGGATTCTTCAAGTGCTATGGAGTTCGCGCCTCTCCTCAGCCGTTGTGCTGGACGAGCTCCGGGCACTTAAATTCCCTTTCCACTTGCTTTTACGTGAGGTTCTGATCGAGCCGCAGTTGAAATGGGACGGCCAGGAATTGGCCACGCCGGATTTCTTGTTTGTCGACGGCTCTCTCGCGTATATCGACTTTCTCTCACTCAGAGGCATGATCTTTGAGTATATCGCCATGGAGCTCTGTAGTGTCTCTCAAAGCCACATGCCAATGGTCAAGAGGGAGATCTTGGATGCCCTAGCGGGCCAAGTGAAGGGCGATGACAACGAACCTATTACCGTACCGAACGTGTTCCACCTATACGATTTTGTTCAAGACACAAGCCAATGGGACATACCGGAGCCGGAATTTAGGTTTCATAACAACCTTGACCTGAAGCCTTGTACCGAAGAGATTGACGGGGTTGTGGCATTCGAGATTCCCAAAGTCGAAGAGCTCCTCCTCCTTAAGCACAACGAATCACGAAGCGCAGGCCAGATCATTCCTCAAAACGAACTCTCGGCAGTAGAAGAGGAGGAGGCGAAGCTTATCCAGTATCTCATCTATTCCAACCGGGCAAAGAGCCTAGCGGCTACGCGGCTCCGTGTTCTGCAGGCGTGGACGAAGCTTGTCTTGGTGCTGGTTGAGACCAACGAGTTTAAGGGCACAGACAGGGCCTCGCTCTTCCAGCAAGCTCTGCAAGCTATTTTGCCCAGCCTGGAAAGCTTCAGCCTCGAAGGCCAAGCTGAGGCGTTCGAGCTCGCCAAGCTCGCCAAGGTTCTACTCTTTAAGATTGAGCTTACTCCCGAATCCTCGGCATCCATAGGGTCAGGCGCTGTGGCAAAGAGCACACCATTGAGCGACAAGCTCTTCCAGCTGTTCCAGATCTGTCTCAATGCCATCGGCAGGTGGGCAGGAGACGCGGACCTACGGTCAATATACTACAGCATTTGCTACAGGTACATCACAGGCATCCTCGACAACGGCCGTGGCTTCATCTCGGCACGACAAAAGACCGTCAAGGCGATTCAAGTCTACGGCGAGAGGCTGCTGAACGTCATATGCGATGATGCCTACGGTAGCGACCCGAGCTGCCAGACGGCAGCTATGGTTCTGCTCGGCGCCTTTGTAAATCTTGGCCAGAATGAGGACGACACACAGGTGATAGAGACGCTAAACCGGCTGAACTTCATCGGCATCCTCGTGGACAGCCTCAAGACGCTACTACAGGAATGGCTCGACATCATCCGTGCTGGCGGTACGTTTGCTTCCTTTAGAAACCCTTTCCACCCTTTCCCCTCCTTTCCACACACAACTAACAAAACATCGTTCAAACAGGCGACCCAGCCCAAGAAATATACATCTCGTCCAAACTCTCCCTCCTGCTGCACCTCGCGCACACCAAGGCAGGAGCCAAGTACGTCCTGCATGCCAATCTCCTCCGTGTCATCGAGACGTCAGGCCTCTTCGCCGCCGATCCGGAGCTCGAGATCGACGCCGCCGACGCCGCGGCCCTGGAGAAGCACTACGGTCTCCTGGTGCGGGTCGCGCGTGTCGTGGCTGCCGCCGTGCTGCGGCAGGGCAGCGCCAATGTCCTCCAGGGCCGGCGGTTCCTGAGCCAGTCGCGCGGTCTGGTGGTGCACGTGCTCAAGCGGAGCGTGGGCATCGGCGGCAGGACTCCGGCGGCGGCGAGCGTGGGAGGTGGTGTGGGTGGCGGAGCGGAGATTGGAAAGGTGCAGGTGGAATTAGACGAGAGGATTGAGGAGTTGACCGAGGCGTTTATGCTTCTCATTACGGCGACGGATTTTCTGGATGTGAGTGGTTCTCTGCCATGAGTCGTGGATGACTTGAGATGATTGCTAACGAGGTATTCCCTTTGTACAGTTCGAGGATGGGCAGATGCCTTCCGAGAGGCCGAAGGGTGCGCCTGTTTTGTTCCACTAGATCATGGCGAGAATCTGGATAGGAGGCTTTTGGGAGTCAAGGCGTAGGATGCCGTTTGGTAGGATAGATAGACGTTCAATAGGATAGCTGTTGAGCGCTAAAGAGCACCAAAGAAGAGGACGTGCAACAAAAAATCTGCCTTTTTAAGCATGTCAACGGAGCGGGCACTTCACCGTTTGTTTTGTCAGAGGAGAGCGACTGGCGGATGTACGCCGCCAATCTTCATTTGAACATATCTACACCAGCACTAATGAATGCTACCGGAAACGCCGGCTCGCTCCTGCCTTGACTTCCTGGAAATGCATGCAAGGGGGTATCTAGGGAAAGAAACGCCTTCTATGGCCCTGATCAACAACATTTAGACCAACCCTCCTACGGTCCTATTATTTTTGAGAATTTCCCTTCGCGGCACGAAGCTTGGAATGTGTCCCAGCCTTGTCCCACCACAGTTTGAAAGTGAACCATCAGTACGATGACTGAAGTGTTCCACTGTCTGACGACTCTCAGCCTAGAACACGCCCGTGCGGAGAATGTCTGACCAGTAAAGAGACATCAATGACCGAAGAGGCGTACCATCTTGTCCATTACAGTCCTCCACACGCCCTCTCTGCTGTGAGGGCTGCACCAACACGTTTTGCCAGTCCAAAGGGGGTATCTATCTCAAGAAAATCCAGAGACGGCCCCGTTATCACCGAGCAGCCCGCTTTCCACTCCGTTTCGTCGTCATGAGCTTCAGTTCCAGTGGCCAGAACCCTTTGGATCTGGACGTGAACTTGCCGGCCGCCGGGTTAGTCTCGACCTTTTGGCGGCATATGGGACAGACTTTCTTGCTTGCGTCGATGTGGAGGGAGGAGTGCAGGCATTCGGAACAGAAGAGGTGGCCTATTGACGGCAGAGTTAGTAAGAATCGATCCATAGTACAGTATGGTGAGAGACGAGGACATACCACAATGCGTAACTGTCAGATCGGTGACGTCGTCCATGCAAATAACACACTGGAATGTCCCGAGTTTGATACTGTTCTTCTCCTTCTCCTTCGTCTCCGGCGCTAACTCTTCCTCGGGTACCTCTTCTTTGTCTACTAGATCAATGACTTTCAAGCCGGTCTCTTCTTCGATGTCCGAAGACTCGAACACTATCGGATCTTCGGCAGGTTCCTTTTTAGTGTTGGTCCGGCGTAAGGGCGCAGTACGTTTCGTTGCCGCTGCTCGCCATGAGGATGCTTCCGGCTTATCTGCGGAAGATGTTGAGGCCCGTTGGGGGGCACGGCGTTTGTTACTTGTAGATGACGGAGCGGGGCTATCCGAGGGACTCGACAAGGGTACGTCGTTTGTTGCCCGCCGTTTCCTGGTTTGCCGGGGTGGAGGCATGGTCGTGGTGAGTTCTGAGTCGGATTCCGGCTCCGTTGATGCTCTTGACGTGGTCGACGTAGTTGACAAGCTTGAAGAGTCGGAGAGCGATTCTTGCCCCTGCCCAGGCGTGGTAGCCTGACGAGATCCTGCTCGGCTCGTAGGGGGCGATGGGGCAAAAGGGAGAGGACCGACCGCCCGCCGCTCGGAGGGAGGAGGGTTATTGCTGAATGCCCACGAAGAGGTGAGAACGGAGCGGCGAGGCCGAGGCACGGAGTCGAAAGGATCCTGGCTTGCCCAGTGTGAAAAAGAACTGGCACTCTGCGTAGGTATAAAGGAAGACCTGAAGGCGCTGGATGAGGAAGAGCGGACTGGCCGTGAAGTAAGTGAAGAAAGTAGAGGTTGGTGACGTGGGGTTGAGGTTGAAGATCGTGGCTCGGAGGGGCGAATTTGGTTGTGATGATGGGGGCAGCGGGTGTTGTTGGAGCCGGTCCGGTGTTGGAGATCGGAAATGTCCCGAGGCAGGGGAAGATTTATGGGTCTGCGATTGCTGGAAGTGGAAGCCGAAGGGACGCCGAACTGGAGGGAAGACATTATTCAAAAAGAGAATGTTCAAGTTGGTCTAAATCGTGTATAAATCGCCGAGGTAGAACGTCGTTGGCACCGCCAGCTGGTGGATTTGTCAACGCAGTTGCGAAGGTTTGAAGGAACAAAGAGGCAGTCGCAGGTGCGCTGTTGACGTGCTGCAACCAGGGCCTCGCCTCTCAAGGGCAGCTGCCGCTTCCCTAATTTGGATTGGCTGGAAATTCAGGGACGACATCGGCCAATAATAAGGTAAAAAGGTAAGCTCACTATGATACTGCGCTAGGTATCTTACTACCAGATCAACTGTGGAAACTACCTACAGAGTAACCCGCCAAGCTACTTCACGCCCGTGAGGTAAGATATGAGAAAAAGTCAAAATCAGATTCCAAAGTCAACCAGATAATGTAACCTTATTTGACAGTTTGCAAACTTGTACGTTCGGCAAGGAAGTTCGAATGGCCTTCATTCGGACAAGGTAAGGTGTACTTACATCGACTGTAAACTAATAGGGTACGTGTGAAAAAGCTTATATGGTGGATCATGTTCGGACCAACCTATGTGCGTGCCTGCATTCAGCTTAGGGAGTGCTGCGCTATCGTGGGGCTATGACGGGCCCCTGAAATCATGAGAAATCAGAGCCAAACTACCAAGAGGATCCATCACAATACGACATGGCTTGACTATCCCTCGATTCGACACGGCAGTTACGACAACAGACCGCGCGCAGACCCCGAAGTCAGTTGGATTCGTTGGGGAGAAACGGTCAACCATGAATCCTCCTCGGCCATCGCGTCTACTCTATCTATAGCGCAATGCTGCATCACGTCCACGGCCTTGCCGGTAGACGATCGTGCGCATCAACACCAGCCTTCGATCGCCTTGCAAGACACCGCGCAGCAAGGAGCCAGCACCCGCTTCCATCATGGCTTTTGAGTATCCGTGTCAGACATCAGTCTGGCGTCGCCGACCAGACTACCACATCTGCTGAACAACGTCAGGGAAAGAGCTTAGCTATCGCCTCAGACGCCCACTACAACGAGATCGGTGTCCAACAACTCAGTAGCCACATCTATCATCAACTATTTCCGCGAAGTGAAAGATTCCGGGCGCCGCCAGAGCTAGTAAAACTAGCTGAGGACCATCTACGCCGCCATGAGCTTCTTGGAAAGTCTGACGACAACACAGCGCCTGTCGCATTCGACCTACCGCCCCTCGTCGGTCAGACGCTGGACGAGCACTTCCACAAACTTGGAGTCGATGCCTCCGAGCCATTCTTATCATACGCCAAGCAATTTGCACGCGCAAACACTTTACCGAAACCGAGGAGATGGGTGCGAAAGAGCGGTTGGACAAAGTACTACCCAGATGGGCGCACCGAGGCCTTGGACGCGCCAGACGTAAACATGCTCTGCTTCGATACTGAGGTCATGTGGAAGGAACATCCTTTTGCCGTGATGGCATGCGCTGCCAGCCCCGACGCGTGGTATGCGTGGCTTTCGCCGTGGTTGCTGGGCGAGACGGAGAATCCTCGTCAGCTGGTGCCGCTAGGAGACCCTTCCAAGGAAAGGATTATCGTCGGCCACAATGTTGGCTATGACCGTGCCAGGATACGAGAGGAATATGGTCTCCAGCAGACGAGAAACTCCTTCCTCGACACCATGTCACTTCATGTGGCCGTGAATGGCATGTGCTCGCAACAACGGCCGACGTGGATGAAGCATAAGAAGAATAGGGAATTGAGGGACAAGATATCCAAGGAGAATACCACCGTCGAGCTCGCAGAGCTCTTGAAAAATAGTGCATTCATACAAGAAGAGGAGGAGCTCTGGGTGGAGAGAAGCTCGGTCAACTCTTTGCGAGACGTTGCCAAGTTCCATCTGAATGTCACCCTCGATAAAGAGCTACGGGAAGGCTTCGGGACCTTGGACAGGGCCGGAGTGATGGGCAAGCTTGACATGTTACTGGACTACTGTGCCGCTGATGTGGCCATAACCCACCGTGTCTTCCAGATCGTGTTTCCCAACTTTCTCGAAGTCTGCCCACATCCGGTCAGCTTTGGAGCGCTCAGGCATCTGTCTTCGGTCATCCTTCCCGTCAACAGGACCTGGGATGCGTATATCGCCAACGCAGAAGCGACTTACCAGAAACTCAATCAGGCAGTCCAGGAACGCTTGGTACTTCTAGCCGAGAAGGCACTAGAAATCAAGGACGATCAAGAGAAGTGGAGTAATGATCCTTGGCTGAGACAGCTAGACTGGTCAGGCCAGGAGATGAAGATGGTCAAGGGAAAGAAGAAGAACGACCCTCCCCGGCCTGCTGCTAGACAAAAGAAGCCTGGAATGCCGCAATGGTACAAGGACCTGTTCGCAAAAAGCGACGCTCCCATCAATATCACTGTCAGAACGAGGATAGCACCATTACTCCTCCGACTCTCCTGGGAAGGCAAGCCACTGGTCTGGTCAGACACATATGGTTGGACATTTCGTGTTCCACTGGACCAAACGGCCAAGTACTCAGAACGACAAATGATACGGTGTAGTTTCACCGAGGAGGAAGCAGATAGGGCTCTCAGGGAAGACCGAGAGCATGCTTACTATAAGCTTCCACATAAGGACGGACCATCCGCACGCGTGGCCAACCCGATGGCAAAGGCTTATCTGGCATACTTCGAGAGCGGAACACTTTCATCAGAATACTCTTATGCGAAGGAGGCTTTGGAGATGAATGCATCTTGCTCATACTGGATTAGCGCTCGCGACAGGATAAAGTCACAGCTTGTCATATATGAAGACGAGCTAGACTTATCTGCGGATGCACAGCCTGCATCTACCCCAGCAGCGCAGCGGAAAGATGACGACCAACCCGCCAGCGGCTTCATCCTACCCCAAGTCATCCCAATGGGCACGATAACCCGCCGCGCCGTTGAAAACACTTGGCTCACGGCCTCCAATGCAAAGAAGAACCGCGTCGGCTCAGAACTAAAAGCCATGGTCCGCGCACCGCCCGGCTACGTCTTTGTCGGTGCTGACGTGGACTCAGAAGAGCTGTGGATTGCCTCGGTGGTAGGCGACTCGACCTTCAAGCTGCACGGCGGTAACGCAATCGGCTTCATGACGCTCGAAGGCACTAAGGCTGCCGGTACAGACCTGCATTCCCGGACGGCGGCCATCCTCGGAATAACCCGTAACGACGCCAAGGTCTTCAACTACGGGCGCATCTACGGCGCAGGCTTGAAGTTCGCGGCCCAGCTGCTGAGACAGTTCAACCCTTCCCTCAGCGAGCGGGAGACTTTAGAGATTGCCTCGAAGCTCTACTCCACGACCAAAGGCACCAAGACCAACCGCAAGGCCCTCTACAAGCGCCCCTTCTGGCGCGGCGGGACCGAGTCCTTCGTCTTCAACAAGCTCGAGGAGTTTGCCGAGCAGGAGCGGCCCCGCACCCCCGTCCTGGGTGCGGGCATAACCGAAGCCCTGATGGGCCGCTTCATCAGCAAGGGCGCCTACCTGACGTCGCGCATCAACTGGGCCATCCAGTCCAGCGGCGTCGACTATCTGCACCTCCTCATCGTCGCGATGGACTACCTGACCCGGCGGTATAACCTCGCCTGCCGGCTCGCCATAACCGTCCACGACGAGATCCGCTACTTGGTCAGGGAAGAAGACAAGTACCGCGCTGCCATGGCGCTGCAGGTGGCCAACCTCTGGACGCGCGCCATGTTCGCGCAGCAGGTCGGCATCGACGACCTGCCGCAGAGCTGCGCCTTCTTCTCGGCCGTTGACATCGACCACGTCCTCCGCAAGGAGGTCGACATGGACTGCGTCACGCCGAGCAACCCCGTCCCCATCCCGCCGGGCGAGAGCATCGACATCACCGCCCTCCTGGCGCGGGGCGCACAGGCATACCTGGACCCCTCCGTCGTACCCGACTCGGCGCACGCGCCCAGGCTCGACGGCATAGCGTACACGCCCCGCGTCCCGATCATGCAGCAGCTGCGTGAGGCCGAGGGCGGCTCGCCGGAGGAGCACACGCGGTTCATCCGCGCGCAGATCGCGGCCGGCGACGCCGAGCTGAGGGAGGTGCTGAAGGAGGCCAAGAAGGCTGCACCGCCCGCCAGGACAGATGCTCCCGGGGCTGCTGCGGCGAGGAACAAGACGAAGAAGCCCGGCGTCGGCGGGATCTTGCCGTACCACGCCCAGGCGCAGCTCATGCCGACGGAGCGCGAGTTCGTGTCCGTCACCGAGGCGATCGGCCAGCCCAGGTTCAGGGCCGCTGGGGCTGGAGCTGGTACTGGTGCCGGGAATGGGCCCAAGTGGTGGACGAACCAGCTGGGTGCTAAGGGGAAGACTAGTAGGCTCTAAGTCATATTTATTGCTCTGTGGTCGCGAGGACCGCCGTTTATCTACTTGGATGCATGCTAGTTAAGTTCACGTCGGACAGTGGAATTTTCATTTGTCGCTCTGACTTTTGGGGAACCCGTTTATGTACGGCGTTATGTGGGTGACTGCGTTTCCCGGCGTTGTTGCAGAGGGACTGGGCGGCTTCTTCTGGAGCTCTCATGTTAGGCGGCCCGGACAAGGGGGAGTTTCACCCGGACTGGCGGTGGCTTGTTGTATCAAAGATATGTGTGTATTTATAATGGAACAAAGATCTACTTTGACGGCTTCAGGTTCGAAGAGCTTTTGCTTACCGACTGTGCCGACATAACTGATTATCCGTCCGAAATGCTATGACTAAGTCGCCTACCCCCTATTCTCTAATGGGGAAACACAAACATCACCGGAGATATAACACCTTTCGGGAAAAGCTATTTTATAGCTGATGGTGTCGTAAGGCAAAAGGTTATGATACCCTCCCTCTGCAGCTTGTATAAGGAAGGCAGATATGTAATGAGCGTTGCATGAGCCATATCTACAGTAGGTATGTACAGTACAACAAAACGCCCAACCAGAAGCAGCTGTGTAGCTGCCGCGATGCAATTTCGTAGCACCATAAAGACAAACACGACCGACCCTTCTCGTCCTCCTTCCTTTCTTCCCGGCCCCATTTACCCCGTGTTTCCGCTGACAATAAGGAGTCTTCTACTCCCATTGGGTCAACATTATGTATCCGCGAAGGTCATCTATTGTTAACCACACACGACGCTGCCCAGTCTTTCCCCCCAATCCATGTATGGCACGCGCTCTATGCTACTCGTCCACGGTACTATCCGAAAATTCATCCATGGGGATAGAACGCTTTCGGCGATAACGCTTGGTTGGTTTGGTCGTCCGAGGCCTGAACCGCGGCCCTTGCTGCGTGAGAACCCACTAGGCCGTCGCTCCGCTAGCCTTGGCCGGAGGATCGGGAATGGCGTCCTCGTCGTTGTCTGGGAGGTGGATCTCCGTGACGTGACTCTCTCCAACTACCTGCTCTACGTGTTCCGCATGTTCCACCTCGTCGGCGATCTGCTCTGCCGTAACGAAGACGCCAGTGGACGGCGCTACTTCGAGACTGTCGTACGGAGGGGGTGGCTCGTCGAACATAACCGCGTGTGGGTCGTCCGGCAGGACGTAGTCCCCGCCCGGCTCCGGAATATCCGGATCCTGCAACATGGGCTCGAGGGCACCATTGTCGATGCCGATGTTGAGCGCATACGCAGGGCCAAAACGGGGTTGGAGGTTGCCCTCTTCATCCGCGATGTCGTCGGCAAGTGAGGAAGACTCGTCGTTTTGAGCGGTAGTGCTGTCATTGTCGTCGACATCTTCAAGCCCCATGCCGTCGTCTGCCTCTGATCTGGCCAATCCGTTAGAGGCGGCTTGCAGGGCGTCAAAATTCCAGCCTGTACGAACGACATCGGAGAAGTTGCCAGAGCTTCGACGGCCCACGGGCTCCATGCTGTAATCACGCATGTCGATACCTTCATCGTCGGCGGCCGGATCGGTACGCCAGTTGTGAAGTCCTGGAATGCCGCCATTATCATTGGCACTTACGGCGTCCGCATCCGCCACGTCGCCCAAGGCCGCGCCGTAGTTAGGCAGCATTCCCTCCAGGTCTCCGCTGCCGCCGTCGCCAGTGGCTAGGGCGCTACCCAAACCACCCTTTCCGTTGCGGAGAGTTGCTCCGACTCCTGTCTGTAAAGCGCTCGACGACCCACGCGGGGAGGAGCCGTGGCCGAGACGCTGACCTTCCCCCGAATCCGAGTCTTCGGCTTCTTGGGTTTGCTGTTCATAGTGATCAAAAATCTCCTGGAACTTGGGGCCACCCAGAGGAACATCGGACCGTCGACGGTAGAACAACAGATAAGCAGCGGACGTTACTATCTTAGAGACGTCTTTCTGCCTTGAGACCGAGGTGTCTTGCAACTGTTAGCGGGAGCCGTAAAACCCAAAATACTTGCCTAGATACTGACCATTGTAGTTATACCACTCGCCATCGATGAAGTTTTTGGCAAACGCAGTGTAGTGCCCACCACCCAGACCGCCCCAATGGTCGTCAACAGCTATGAGATCGTAAATCTCCTGCTTCCCATCTTCCTTGTCAATAACGCGCTGCGTGAGATCCAGGCCCTCAATTGGGAAATCGACAAGCACGTCGAGCTTCTCCCTCCTCCAGCCGGCGGAACTGAATCTCTTTAGGTGGACAGCGAGGATATCGGGTGTCTTCCACAAGTCGAACTTCTTGCTCGCGCGGCGATGCTCCTTGCACCGGGGACAATACCAGGTATCCTGCTCTGACAGGATCTCTTCCTTCTCGAACTCGCCGAGGCAGTCGTCCAGGGTGATGCCGTTCTTACGCCGCTGACTCCTTCGCTGCTGCCTCTTCTTGAGATCTTCGTCCTCCAGCTTCTCAATGTCGATGAATGTCGGCATGCCTGCAGATTCGCCGGGGCTCGCACCACTATAGACTTCATCCCACGTATCTTCGGTCCAGTCAACGACAATACCCTCGCCGTAACGAACAAGCGGTCCACCGTCGACAGAGTCTCCACCTTCGATCTCAGGGGATCCGGATGATTGCTGATAATATGAACTTTGCGCCTGGTTTTGAAGGTGTTTAGCCACACGCTTCTTTGCCCCTTTGCCATAGGTCTTGTGAGCCTTGACTTTCTTCTTGCCCCGCCCGGTCTTGTTGAACCGCGAAGCATTATGCTTCATCAAGGCCTATATAGGAAAACATTAGCAAAGAGTTGACAAGGAATGTAAGGCTGTGCCAAATCGGACATTGGCTGCGGGGAAAGGGGACACATACACTTACAGCAGGGATGTCAGAAGAATCGTCACTTGACTCATCAACCATGCGGGTGGTGGCACTGGGTTGAGAGTCCGGTATCTCGTCGCTGGCGCTGTCTTCCGAGACATCCCACGTTGCGGTGGGGCTGTTCATTTCCACGTCCGAGACGGCTGGCTTGGGTAGCCGACTACTAAGCTTCGGCAGCTGCGTGTTCTCCTGAATCGTCTGCCATCCGCTCGGAATGTTGTAATCGTTCTCGGTAAAGTAGCATAACTCAAACAGGTTCTGCAATTGTGGCTCGAGGAACTCCTTGGGATCAACAAACTTTGGCCTGCGGTGGTTGAATTTCTTGAGCTGCAAGGGGTACTTGGAGAGAGCAGCAGGGGATGTAGCAGCATCGTTCATGGTGACGTCAACTAATTCTTCCTCGCCCTCAACAGACTTCGCAACAAGTTGGGAATCGCCATCCGACGAGGTGTTCACCAGTTCGGGCTCTGTGCTCTCTGCCGAATATTCGTCCTCGTGCAGGAAGGAGTAAGTAGAAAAGGTCGCAACTTTCTCAAGAACCTTGCGGCGAATGACGTCCTCACTGCGAGCTTCCTCAACTGTCAGAACAATGAAGTGTGGCGGCGAGGTTGCTGCTGGCTTCCTCCGTGAATACTTGCTCTCGCCCGACACTATGCGGTGGATGACAGGCACCACGATGCGCTGCGAGAAAGGTTCCTCCCACACAGGTACCTCCTCAGGCTCCTCGTCCTCGAGAAGTGACCTGTATTTCTGCTTCTTAACGCGCTTCACGAAGGGAAGGTTCGTGGGCACAGCCTCGAGCTCGTGTATGACCGGGTGATCATTAGTCTGGATCTCCTCAGAGACAGACGAAAGATCTTCGTACAGCTTGAAGAACTTATCTCTGAACTCCTCAGCCGCCATCAGCCGGCCGACCGGAACACCCACTCTGGCCGAAACGAACTCTTTTAGGGCCTTGATGCTGCTGTTCTTATCTAGTTCGACAGTAATTTCCACCGGGGCATCGTTTAGTGGGAAATACTTGACTGTGTGAGTCCAGACATTGGCGACAGGAAGCGGGAGCGTCAAGTTCGTAAAAGGATCGAACGTGATGCTGACTTTAGAACACACAGGACAGACGAGCGTCGACTGATACAGACCAGTGAACAAGTCGGCAATGACAGAGTCATCGCGCTTTTTCGTGATATCCCAGACTTTGTCCGCCATCTCCCGAATCGCGGCAGGATTACCAATCATCTCGTCAGTCGAGTCCGGCTTTTCGATGTAAGGCTTCTTCTTGATGCGGTTCAGATCCTCCTGCAGCCCATCGAGGAGAAATCCCAAAAATTCCTGAGAGTCTTGTTGCCCGTACCCTGAGAACGACGGTGCATAACGGCCAATCACATTCTTGAACTGCCTAGGCGCAACAGAATTTGGTGGCGGGTCGCGGTAGATCTCTTCTAGGAGGCGGCCGTATGCTCTCGCAACATCACCATTGAATGACAGCGGGTTGTCCGGGTTGACTTCTTTCTCCGCTTCGTGAGTCAGGAAATATTTCGTAAGCTCCTCCACGCTGCGGACGCACTGCAGGGCCGAGTTCATGTAGCACGTGTTGCCCAGATTCTGAAGCCCAACGCAGCCGAGCGTCTTTCCGGATCGTTGCTGCTGCTGTGCTCGGCCTCGGGTTGTGGGACCAGGCGCAGGACTACTTCTGCCGCTACCAGCAGCCTTAGCTACGAGGCTACTGGAACTCCCACGCGATGCTACACCCTTGTCTTTGGCGCCCGCCTTAGACACACAAGTCGAGACCCACTCGTCTTTCTTGCCGATGTTCTCATCAAGGACAAGGGCTTGGTCCACCGTTAACCCGGTCATGGCGAGAGATCTCGAGCCGTTGTAGTTGGCATGGTGAGTGGAGTCGTGAGCTTCAATGACATCCCGCTCGACTCCTCGCTCCAGTTTCAGAAAGCTGTCCACTTCGACCAGAAGGTGTGGGAATGAGCCAGGGACGACATCGGCCGGGCCAGGAGAGCTTGGCGGTGTTGTAAGGCCAGCGGAAGGACTCGCTGCTCCAGCAGGCAAAGTCTGGAGTATCCTCCATACACGAACTTTTGTATCCAAAGGTACTCCTGCGTGAGTTTTGGCCTCCTTGAGAAAGTCATGTAGTCTGTAAGATGAGCTGTGCACGATCAGTGGGGCTGGCGGGTTCTTCAGTTTGAGGCTCTGCTCGATGGGAAGGGGACTCGACGCCGACCACACCCTATGGATGGAAAACACTGGTGGGTAGAATTCGTATTGGATATTAGGGATACCAGTAATATCAGGATTGGTATTATGCGCCGTTCGAATTATTGGCCGTTGTCCGTCAGCAAGGCCATGCCACCCAACCAGTAATTCCCAAGCATCCTTTGAGAAGAGCTCGAAGTTGTCCTGGCCCAGGCCAGGCTTCAACTTGACAAATTCTTGGCCAACGGCATCCGTAAAGGAGGCCTGAATGATGTCTGAATTGTCCACGGGGCCTAATCGGATGTCGTCAGAGGCTTTGCCTGCGTTCTTGGAGCCATTGCCGAAAGCAAGAGCCTTGTCAAGCCACTGTTTGGACACCAAGTATACGTTATCCCCTTCTTGAAGAGGCGCTTCCTGGAACGCCTTCAGTAGAGTTTGGATCGTCTGAATCTGTTCTGCGAGGGGTGGTGCATCCGCCTTTTTGTTGGGCTCTGGATTTGTGGTTTCAGACACATGATTGGCATCTCCTCTCCGTATCGGTAGTCCTTGCTCCGCTACCAGCGTCTTTTGCGAGTCAGAAGCCGCATCACCCGCACCGTCAACTGTGGCGACCGGAGCACTCGAGCCATCGTCACTGTTTGCCGAGCCTTGCGTTGCAGGACTGCCTTGGGGAAGGGCAATCATGTCGACGTCCTCGTCTTTTGTGTCCGTAACATCTCGATCTGGATCCATGCTAGAAGCCCTCCTCTTCAGAGGCGAGGAAGACCGTTGGTTGATGTTTGAGGCACCGCCGATGATAGCTCGATGGGCTGCGTTAACGAGTGAGGGTTGAGGTCTGGTGCCAGGGTGTTGCAGAGCCGGGCCACAGTCGAGCCCGTCTACGCCACGATCGTTGTCGAAGGAAAGGTCGGTCGACGCAGCGCAGGGCGAGCTGGCAGCGGACGATGTGTAGTCGGGAAGGGCGAACGAGTTGTGGGTTGACTGTAGGCGGGACGGGACGCCGGAGACAGGCACGGAATCGCTTCGCACGTAAGTCGGTGTCGACAGCCCCGAGTCTTGTGCTGTGGTAAAGGAGAAGCAGGGGTCGGAGTCCTGTTCGGTCGTCGGTAGCACCAGGTCTGGATTGGTACTATTAGTATCGTCTAGGTCTGGCTCTCTTGCTGACTGGCGGGTAATCCTCCGTTTCTTTTGGGAAGACGTGGTGAAGGTGAGCTGCCTGTGCAGCTCTAAAATGCAAGCCGGGAGGCAGTGTAAGTGCGCGAGGATTAGTTTGGGGACGCAGCAAGGCGGAATTTGAAGCTGTCGTCTGTCGGTGACGGCGGTTCAGGTTGGCAGTTCCGGTGCGGACTGTCAGAGAGGGCGACGTCGTAGTCTGGCAAGAACTGAATTTTTTGTGCATTAGTGAACCCAGTGCCAGTTGCCAATTCCGCCGTCGGTCGACAAAACCGTAAATTAGAAATCTACTTTCTCAAATCAGGGCGCGAGGATGCGAAAGCGAAAAAGATGGGGAAATAATCTAAAGGCCCTTTCTTTGCTGTGGATTGATGAGCGCTCAGCTATGCGGCGAAGCAGCAGACAAATGCACCAACGTCTATTGCGTAGTACCTCTAGAAGGCTAGTAGGTATTTTTGGGGTCTTTGGTTCCGCTCGTCAGGGCTGAAAGAGGTCATGAACAGGTGAGGCGGGGTTCCGAGTCAGTCGCAGCAAGTCGCAGCAAGTCGCAGCAGTATCAAATATCATTCCTCGTGCGATGCGATGCTTCTTCCAGTCTCATGATATTCAGGTTCCCTTCCACGTCGAGCTGTCTGTACAAAGTTCACGATGCTCTGAGGATGCAAATTAAAAGGTGTAAGAAAGTGCAGGTCTGGCTCATCTGTCAGTCCTCAACTCTACAGCTTTTTTTGTTTTTGCTTTATTCTAGGTAGGTACGAGACCGAAGCCAAAGCGGGCAGTGACAGGCAAGGCAACATGGGACCTCCTCATTCAAGCTTCACCTAAACTTGGGCAGAAGGAGAGAGAAGGTGGTGGTGAATCCGTGCGCACATGCTTGATTGTGGAGTCGTGACTTCAGTCTGGCATCACTCAGCTGCTCCTCTCACCCATCTTAGCATTTCGGCAAACCACCCCTCCTCTCTCTCATGGTGGCATGGGAGCTGCCCACATGCCAAGGGCCAAGTCGCAGCAGACGCGCCGTGCACGAATACGCGCGCATGCATTAACGCGTCAAGTGCGTGCAGCGTCACTACCAAGAAGTACTTATGCAAACACTGAGTGTGGAAAGCGACTGATCAGTTGTCAATTCCTAATGCAGACGTCAAGAGTTCAAATCGCCTTCCTGTCTCCGTGTTCCGCACCCGTTGAGACGTCCCTACAGGAAACGACGATCTGTGTCTGCATATATGTTCTGTAAAGTGGGTAGTAGGGTGGCTCGTCATGACATAAAGTTCCTTTTCCCTTCCATTGGCATGCTCTTCTTCCATCCGTCTATCTGACAAGTCTCTATGCCCTCTGCGTCTAAATGATGGTGAGAGATCGTCGTAGCTGTAGATTTTCGTATTTGCATCTTGCTTAGCCGTCTAAGCACTTCTCGCTGTGCCATTTCGAAGACTGTCCGGACAGCGAGGGATTGTCACCCCCCAGCATCCATGCCGAGAAGGTAGGTAACCATCGAATCAAAATGATCTTCGGGGTTCCTGCCATCAAGTCACAATCATTTTGTCGGTCTCGAGCAGCCTGTTCGACCTCCAGTACAGCATCAAAGCTTCGGATCAAGCTCCTCATACGTACTGAGGTCCTTCACCGGCAGTGCCCCGGTGCTAACGACCTGCCCGGCCTTGTAGGTACGCACATCCTCGATGACAACCGCCTCCTTGCCGTTGGCAGTCGGCGGTGCCTGGTCCTCAAGGCCTTCAATCTCGGCCCCGTTTGCGGCGTGCAACTTCTTCCAAGTCGCAACAGCAGCCTCTATCTTGTTCTCCGCCACCTTCAGGTCGTGCAGAAGGTAACTCTTGAGATCATCCACCTCCTTCTCCTCGTCGTGCCCTGCCGCGCTGAGTCTAGCCTGGAGATCGGTCGCTGCCTTTGCTGAAGTATCGGCGTCGAGTGAGAGTGTCTTGATAAGCTCCGAGATCTGCTTAGTCGAGACGTCGCTCTTAGCCTGTGCCACTAGGTATATGGCTAACTTCGCCCGGGCAGGAGACTTCGGGTGGATGTAATGATGGAAAAATTCGATCAAGTCTGCCTTCGTCAGAGGCTTGATATGGGCTGCGTCTTGTTGTGCTGCAAAGGATTGTAAGTGATTGTATCGAGCCTTCAATACGTGTAGATAACTTACCTGACTCGAAGTCATAGTACTCGCTGTGGATTTGATTCCAGTGTCTGTTCGTCTCCTGATCCAAGTATTTGGGTTTCTCTAGTCGCTTGACTATGAGACTCCGTTTCTGGTTCTCAAAGTCCTTTTCCTCCATCTTCTCCAGCGTCTCGGCAAAGGTGGTGAGGAAAGACTCGATGCGAGTTTCGAGATACTCGGCCTTTTTCTCACTTTGTATGATGAATCTAAACCCATATGTGGTTGGGCCCGTCCTAGCTCCTGAAAACACGACATAACCGAGCTGTTCCTTGGTGCGTAGCTGGTCGAATGCCGGCTCGTGCACCACCTGATCTAGCAAAAGCGTCTTTGCTCGCACTTCGCGGTCTGCTTTGTCGCCAATATAGAGCCAATACTCGATGCAGTGGTTGACATTTGCCGGGTCCTTCAGTGTCTTTTTCCATAAGAAGTTTGATCCCGGCGAGAAGAGAAGGGAGCGCTGAATCGGCCACTGGTTCCGTGGCAACACTCTGGGCTTTAAAGTCGTCTCGATCATGTCCGTCAGCTTCAAGGCATCCTCTTTGTAGAAATTTCCGTGAGCGTAGACCTCCATATGAAGCTGGGACAAAAGCGCCTTGCGGAAAGTACGGACGTCCGTAGCGGTGATAGCGGGAAGCTCTGCACTTAATTCTTCCACCACATGATCATGCTCCGTAATAAGCCAGCTGGTGTACTCGCTGACCTGGGTGAAAGGCTGCTGGAGCTCCCAGTTCCGGTAACCTCGAGTGAGTCGTTCCTTGATGATATCGAAACGATCATCTCTGATTTCTAGATCCCGCATAGTAATGAGCACTTGCTCGAGCAGCACGGGCAGCTTATCGTTGTAGCCTGAAACCTCGATGAACAGCCCGCGAGAGTCGAGAGAGACGTTGTACTGCAGACCCGCGAGCTCAGCATCGTATGAGTATTCTTCTAGCGCATCCCTGACGAGGTCGGCAAATAGCCTAGCTTTGACCGAGTTTTCTGCCGATGCATAGATTATTGGGCTTTTGCAGCTGACAATAAGATTTGCTTTCGGCACCCAAAACGTGTCGTCTTTCTTGTACCAGGTCCTGACCAACTCGTCGTTCCGAATCATTCGCGGAGCTAGCGCTGGTTCTTTGACATCCTTCTTTTCGACCTCGAGTTTTATCGGAATGAATTGGTTCTTGTGCGGAAGGTGTAAGTTCTTGATGCGCTCCTTCGAGGAGAGACTAGCCGCCCTGTTCAGCTCTTCCATGAAGTCGGGTTCGATCTTTGAAACTGAGTACTCCGTCCCATACCACTTCTCCTTCCTATCCCACTTGCCAGGGAAGTCACGGGAGACAATCGTCATTCGGAAATTGTCCGGTCGGAGAAGATCGAGGCCTTGTTGAATCAATTTCGGCTCAAACTTGCGTATCCGGCTGCTCAAGAGCCATTCTCGAGGCAAAGGCTTCTGCATCACTGAGCTCGTCTTGCTGGTGAAGCGGCTTGCTGGCGTCTTTTGCTTGAATTTGAAGTCTACATCGGCCATCCCCTTCTGCTCTTCAAAGATCCACTCTTGCGGCGGGCTTTCCCTTAGCATGGAGACATATTGAAATATGACCTTGACGACTTCCTTGTAGTTTTTCAAGCCCTGTGGAAACGATCAGCGGTCCTGCATCAAGCAATACAGGTGTGGACTTTCATACCTCTTCCGTCAGTCTGATCTGAATGTCAAAAACGCCCGGGGTACCAGGGCAGACGGGATAGGCCCCGGCACTCAAGCCATTAGCCCACCCCTTAGACTTAATATATGCCATGATGCTGCCGGGCCCTTCGTGGCCGATCAGATGGCTGATGTACTGACTCGGCTGGGCTTCGTAGAGATACTCCTCATCTAAGAACGGAAAGAGGAGGTTAAGCTCCCGGGAGTCCATAACTGGTTTGGCAAAGCACTGGAGACCAAGTTGTTCTTTGTTGAAGGGCACCTCGTCGGTCCAGCGATTCTGCTTCAGGCTTTTGTTCTTAACATCAGAGAACAGTTCCGCAACCCAATCTTCCAAGACATCCAACGGCTCTCTGCCCAGGACGCAGAGCTTCATCCTATTGGCAGAGTAGTGCTTCTCGTAGAATTCGATGAACTTGTCCCGAACGTTGATCCCGCGAGACTCTGGTTCAGTCTTCAGCACTTCCAGATTGCCGGTGGAGAAGTGGTGATAAGGGTGCTTAGGGTTGCACAGAGACTTCTCGAGCTGGTGAAGGCGCCACTGGTCACTCTGAAGGTTCTTCTTGTTCTCGGAGTCTACGGCGCGTAGCTCGCGGTCCAACGTACTGGCTAGAAAGAGAGGCTCGACAAAGAACTGCGCAAAGCGATCCAGAGCCCCATAGAGAGCAGACGGGTTGTTGGCAGAGGGCTCCTCGTCATTGCTGGGCTTCGCTGATACTTCGAAATAGTAGTTCGTCGAAGTAGATCCAGTATAGGCGTTCGAGCTACCCGAGTGCGAGGACAAGTACTGAGCGTAAGCATTCTCTACAGGGTACTTCTTTGTACCCATAAATAGTAGCTGTCAAGTCGCCGTATTAGCAGGTGCCAATCGAACAGTAGAAGAAGTGGGCTTCTTTAATCACGTACATGCTCAACAGCATGAGCCATGCCAGGCATATCGTCTTCATCGCTGAAGGCTCCTACATTAACGTCCATCGCGGCGCTTGCCTTGTCAGTCTCTGGATCGTGGACCAGCAAGACCTCGAGCTGGTTCGACAAACGGATGACCCGGTATGTACGGTCGTCCAACGAGGGCTTTTCCAACTGGTCTGTCACACGCTCAACGCGCTTCTGAACTCGCCCAGCCACGGCCGGTGGCCTTTGCTGTGAGGCTGTCATGGTTACCGATAAGTATCGGCGGTACGCCGGGACCAAAGTGATAGGTCCGTTGAGGTGGCGTATGTTCAATGAGCGGAGCTGAGAAACTGAACTGACAGAACGCGTCACAGATACCGAGGGAAAGCTGACTGGAGAGGGATGATGGCACAGCGAACTATGTAGTGGGGGAGGGCGGTCTTTAGCGGCACACCGGAGGGGAGGTGGACCACAAGATCGGGCTCGAGGTGGTACTAGCGTCTGTGCAGATTGTGGAGACGCTACGGTGCTGCTAGCCAAGATTACCGGTGAACTGGGATGATGGAAATTAGACCTGACAGCTGGGACCCTGATACCAGCAGATGAGGTTCTGACTGGCTGTCGGCAGCGCTTCTGGAGAGACCGGTGCTGGATTTGAAATGTATCGTCGATGGGAACAACAGTACAGGGATCGAGGTGGGATCGTCGTATTAGTTGAATTGGACGAGATTGAGCAAACCGTAGCCGGCTAGCAATGGCCAAGACGGGTAAGCAGCTAGGCTCACAGCGGCTGACGACAGAACTGGGCAAGGCCTGTCGACAGAGTGATGTGGGCATGTACTCGGCGAGACCGACTCGTTGACTTGCCAGACGTCTGATTTATGTATAATTCTGATAGGGAGGTAAATTTAAGGAAGCGGGATAGACTGCCCTGGTTCGTCTAAACCGAAACGGGACCACACCTTCGCAAAGTCTGGCAGTTTCGGTAAGAGCTGGATGGTGATAAGACGTGGCTTGTTCGAAAAGGGGAACTGCGAGACTGGTAGCAAGGTGCATGCGGCCTGTTCCCTTTCTATAACAGCG
Source organism: Coniochaeta prunicola (assembly GCA_007388105.1). Taxonomy (NCBI): domain Eukaryota; kingdom Fungi; phylum Ascomycota; class Sordariomycetes; order Coniochaetales; family Coniochaetaceae; genus Coniochaeta; species Coniochaeta prunicola. The sequence goes on from SMOB01000087.1 coordinate 159,121, forward strand.
TTAGTATTGGACCGCGCAAAAGGAGCCGATTGGGACCACTGGGTCGGTATAAATGGTAAAAAGTGTGAGAGGTAGGTAAGGTAGGCGTTGGAATTCCGGCACCAAGACTTGTGGATACGTGATGTAAGGCACGACAAGCATGCATGGGCAGGCGGCCATGTGCCGCGAAGTGGTTTGTGGAGCGGTAACTTTGGTAGGAAATGTACTGTACATGTTGGGATGACAGTCTGAGCCTGTTGTAGGATTACGTGCGTTAGTGCGGTACGCCTCAACACATCCATGAATGGTCCCTTTTCTAGATGCTTTTTTTTATCAAATTATCGGAACTCCGCGACCATAACAAGAAACAGCAAATGACTGGATGACCACAGGACTAGACAATAATGCGTCCAGTAGACTAAGTAGTCTAGTGGATAGACCATGAGACTACCGTCTGAATTTTGGCAGAACTTGCCAGTCGCGCAGTGCTTAACATGTGTAAATCCTCGCACAGGAGTAAATGCGGGTAAGGTCATTGAATGATCTTCTAGAACTTTCAAGGAAAAAATGGTGAAAGTGACATGTGAGGTTCAGACCCTGGAGTGACCAAGGTCAAGGTACATGGCTTCGGCCAAAGAGGTTCAAACATATCCGTTTCCGGGTGTTTGGGTTCAGAGATTATATAGGGGCGTGTCTGTATAATATACGGTGAGGTACATGGGTATTTGATAGCTGCCACTCATTGACATTCCTCTTTGAACGTCCGCATATCCCCAAGGATGGAGCAGTACTTGTTCTTGTGTGGAGAGGATGAATTTGGAGTGGCAAGCAATTTGCACCGTGTATGAAGGAAGAGGAGTCTTGTTATTGTGACATCAAGGTTTCCTTGAAGCAGACAGTACCAGTGTCCGCGGTATCAAGGATGGTGCACCTAGCCATTGCAACTAATAGCCTGACTGAGCCCAGAGATCATGGCTATCTTCCTGTACGACGGTGGACTTGGCGTCTGGACACCAGATACCAGACTGAGGAATGAAGACTCTGTTTCAAAAGAGCGGAGAATGCCCAAGGATGTGACTTCGGCGGTAGCTTGACATATGCTGACATGGGAGGTCTTAAGAATAAGAGGCCAGATGGCTGTGGAAAGGACCAAAGGAAACAACGAGCGCACCAATTGACTCGGCCGCAGGTGATGCCAAATGGATGGCAATATAGCTGCACCGATAGGAAGGACATTAGGAAACCCATGTTCACGTACAGATACCGCCTTGTTTGACCTGCCGCGGTGAGTATAGAGGAGTCGACGGGTTTAGTCTCTGACCGAAGCAACGAGGCTGTAAACAATCCAATCTGAGATTTGACGGCATCCGGTTCCGAATGATGCAGCGGACCGGAGTGAGCTCAGTAGCAGAGCGGGCTGAACAAGCGCTTCCTCGGACCGGGCAGGCTGACACAGCTGAGGCAAAGATCCAAAGAACGTAAGGCACTGCTGCCTCCAGGATAAAGCTCTGGTAATGGCGTGGCGGACGAGTGTAGAGTATCCACGGAAGGATCGTCCCGTTCGAGCGCAAGTACGGCCGGATACGTCTCGTGTGCACCTGCCGTTACAGACCGAGAGACCGTAGTACTAGTACAGAATACACGGCAGCTTGGCTGGGACCTTTTGGGGTTTCGCAGAATACCACACCAAGGTGTTGCACTCTGTTTAAATTGTGGCAGCACAGACCTTGGCCCAATAAACCTGGTGTGCTTGGAGAAGCAGTGGTTCGCAGTCGTTAGCCCTATGCGTCGTCGTAGCCGAGTAGTCGCTTCAGCGGGATTTTGTCCGTCAGGCCGAGTCGCATCGGAGCCTGAAGAGGACTGCGGGCACTATCGTCTGTTACCTCAGAGAAAACATAAAAAACGAGATACGAATCCAAGCGAAGCACGGCACTGATGCGGTGAGCAAAGGGCAGCTATGTAACGTCCTTGACTGCGATAGAGGTAATTCCAAGTAAGCGGTGAAGTTAGTGGTGGCCGCTGCCGTAGCGCCAATTGGTACATGAGATTTCCGCGGCCACGCTCCATTTTCTCCCGGGGTCGGATATGGCGAGCTGAATTTTTGCACAATTGTCAGTCCAGTCTGGACTCTGGGAAGCATCTTTCGTTATTGGTGTGTCGTCATGTTCTGGCGAGTTAAGCAATGGAGGTTCGCTTCGCATCTCAATTGGACGGACTGCGCGCCTGCACTCTCAATACGATGCAGTTCATGTTCCACTCCTCCATTAAATTCTCACCCGTCCGGCGACAACAGCGCTTGCAACACCGCTAAACTACTGCGTTGTATGGCGCCAGGCGTGCTTACATCTGCGTACTATGTATGCCATGTACGTGACTCGTGTGATTGATTGATGGTCGGGCATAAAGCGAGAGATTCGGCGACTGTGCTGTCTATTTCATATGCTCCAAACGCGCTTGCATCGGCCGAACTGTGCGTGTTCGTGGTGCGATATTGCACATTTACTTATCGTCTCTATTTGTCACACCATTACCTAGGTAGGTAGGTAGCTACACCTCGTACATGGGCTGCGGACACTGCTTCCGCCGTCTATAAGTCCGGCTCCTATGGATAGCAGGTTAGATGGTCTGAGGGCCATATTATCAACGCTGGTGTTGCCGCTGCTAAACAAACGTCTTGAGGTCAATATCACCACACCAGAACCGCCCGTGTCGCTGTGCCGGAGGTGATGTCCCATCAATACGGACACGCGGGCGGGCACTTGCCCCCCGCTTAAGTTGACGACCTCGCCTTCCATGTCGAGTCAAATGCCTTCCTTCAGCTCATGGATAACCCCCCTGCCAGTAGGAGGGAAACCTGGTGTCCATGGCGACCTATGTGGGAGGTACGGCCATTTTAGGAAGTTATATTTCTTGAAGACATAATCGAAAATAAACCCCTGGATCGTTATTGTGATCGTTCCTGGCCACGTTGGGAAGGATATGGCAAGCTTGCCAGCCGTAAAGCATACCGTACGGTTTGGTTATGGCTTGGTCATTGAAAGGCCTGGAGCATGATGCTCGCCTCACTTTACAACTTGTGGTCACCGCCCATGTACGTCGAGATTGGCGCATCCTATCTCCCAGACCCGAAGGACTACTCGAGAACAAGGCAGATATGCGGTAGAAGCGGCAATACTGGCTTACAGACCATCCGCATCTGCATCGTATCCAGAATATGGTATGTAATCTAACATAGTGAATCACTTATATGCGCTGTGGTAAATCTGGAAGCTTTATCATTTAAAGGGAGGAGGAAGTAAGTCAGAGAGACAGGGAAGGAATAGGACCAAGGTGGAAGCTGATGCACAGCGCCGTCACAAGGTGACCGGATATGGCATCCGATGCGCATGTCACTAATGGATCATCAGCTATAGGTCTGGTCAAGCGAAGTTGTCCCCCGCGGGCATCAGCATCTGACGAGGTTTGCTGTTGTTCCCACGGCACCGTCGCTCGGCGACTCGGATACTTATCGGCAAACGTGTGATGTCGACTCGTATCTTACGATGCGGTTTGTAAGGAGCAGGTCAGGTCAAGCAGATGTACCAGAAGTCCTAGATAGGTAGCAGAGAAGCGCTTGAAACAAACTGAGTTCATTTGGAGCACGGGTACGCTCCCGCATGTGGTCGAGTTCCGAGGTTCCTGTGAGCTTGACAAGGGGTTCCCTTGCCCATCCTTTTCATAAGTGCGGTCAGTATAGGTGGCCGGAAAGAAATGCATACAATCAACACCATGGCGTATCCGCAACCGTCCCCGGGTCATCGATGTCAAGTCTCGCCCTAGGTAGCATTTATCGGTTGCTTAGCAAGAAGAGACCTTAACCTAGAAATAACAGCAGCTTCCAAACAGAAGATAGTCCCGTTTGCGACCTCCTTGCCGCGAGATCGATCTTTCCATTCCGTAGAAAAGCACCTCTGAGACAAATGATGACAGCTGTAGATGCACTGTTGAAGTGGGAGGTTGTGTACTTACCTTGAGGAGCATCATCCTTGCGGTCGTTACCGCCCGCGGTCATAAGTCACAGGGTAAAGCCGGATGCCTAACTACAGTGACCGAATATTGATCAGCCATGGTGTTGAGATTGTGACGTCGCTGACAAACTGCGGCTTCCGGTCGTGGTAGACTCGCTCGTTAATTAGAGCAGGCAGCAAGGATGCGGCCCAGGCGGCTTTGCGTCTTTTCTTTGAACTCCTGATACTCCATGCGGAATTTCCCATGAGGGTACAAGACACTGACGGACGGCCCGAAAGGATCTTAACCGTTGAATCGACGATCCTTCCCTCATGCTTTTGCAATATTTTGACGTGTAGAGGACAAGGTGGAACGCAGCTTCCAGCCCGATATGCTTATCTGGCCCCAATTGGCAGCCTGAGGAATGATACACCCTGATCTGCTTCATAACTTCTCCGGTTACAGGCATCGAAGCTCGAAAATAAGCACTGAATGGTGGGCTCACAATCCGCCCGACTGTCCTGTGATACGCTGAATGTTCTCCGAGACACAACACCCGTGGTAGCGGCTGAAGCAGCGGGGAAACGGAGTGAGATAAATGGTGGTGGTTCGATACACCTTGCAAGCTGGTACAGATCTGGCACAGTCGCTGTCAGCCCTTAAGATTGTTGACATAGTTCCCAATGCATTTTTGGGATCAAACTCAATCCCTAGGCAGTCAGCGCCAGAAACCAGAGAATTGTAGATAGAAATCCCACATGATATTTAGCGGCTGCGACCCATTGCGTGGCCATAAGCTATTACCCGTATTGGTTAGGGTTACGTGGACGTCCTACATGATACAATCTTTTTGTCAAAGACAGCAGAGTTGATGCGGCTGTTTTCCACCCTGGGGCCGAAGCCGACCAGCCTTTTCCGTCTCCATTCCGCTATATTAGCTTACATGGTCGGTGCACAGACGTATGGGAGTACGTACAGTTGCTGGTTGGTCTGCCCGATGCCATGCGGTGCGGCCAAGCCGAACCAATGTCGACTGGAACTTGGTTACGGCATCCAGCGGGTTATGTGGATGCTTGACTGCTGTAACTGAGGTACCATCGGCTGATATCTTGCTGTCGTTGAATCGTTGTGAGCTTCCGTCTTCTGCTGGATGAGACACGGCATATGTTACCTTTCGTGGACTGGCGTACGGTCGAACGGCGGGCCATATTTTACCAGGTTTTGCTGCTGGATTACAACATCGACGCTGCGTTAAGCTGGCAGACACGGCTCACTCTGCACGAAACCATACACACCTTATCGGAAATATGCGACGGTTACAGTCTGCAGGCATTACCGAACGAAAAGACGGTACGGTTCATGCAGGTAGACGTTTCGGGATCGTGGATGACGATCTGCAGAAGTCCGTGTATACCGTGGTGGTCACTCTGCCGTAGAGTCGATGGCAGAGCGAGCAGTGACAACGATAGGAAGTAACTTAGTTAGAATCCTGAAGAAAAACTTTCGGGGATAGAATGAGAAGGTGCGAATCTATCAAAATGTCACGGACTGATCGGCGTCATGGAATTTGTATGGAAGTGAACTTAAGAGAGGACAAGCAAAAGAGGTTGAAAGCGTCTCTGCTTGTCATGCCGTCCTGATGTGAGGTGCTGAAACAGAAAGGGAAAGAGCGTCCCACTTGCTTCCAATCTGGGAACCTTTCCAAGTTGGCAGAGCCGAGAAGGCAGGAGCCGCAGACCCGAATTTCTACCGACTTGGAGAAGTAGGACCGCGTAGATCAACTGTGAAATTTGTCCAGCATCTTCTTCCGGGACTGATGTTTCTTCGGGCCTGACCGAGAAGGGCCTTCCCTTTCAATGCCGCCTCCTTTTTCTCCGTCAATCTCGACGTTCCTGGGGAAGATCCGCTCCTTTGCACACCGAGTTATATCGCCTCCGCACTATCAAGACAAAGCGGCAGGTGTGCATCGGCTACGAAAGACTGGATATATTCGAAAGAGAAGGGTGGTCATTCTTCCCGCGGACCGCCGTCTTGGAGATCCCAAACAACTATCAGCCTGGTTCAACGAATTTATCCGGCTCAAAAAGGCACGGCAGCGGGTGTCGCACAGTGCACTTGTGGAGGGTTACTACACAACCGTGGGTTCAGTCTTGGCGGGCTTGCAGATCGAATATCAGCATACACTGTAGGGTAGACGTTGACAAAAGTCAAGAGACTTCACTCACGGTATGGAACAAATAACAGCTTGATCTGGAAGGGTTTGCGGCTCGTATTTGTTCAACCAAGGTGCCGACTGGACGTCCGGAATGGGGGAAGAGCTGCTTTGCCGTTTCTGCCTATGAAGATTTGATAGAAGATCTCATCGGGAGGTTTATGATCTCTTACATCTTCCTGTTCCATAGTGAACACCTAGAATGATGAGGTATGTAGCCTGTTCAGGTCCAACCAAGGTGAAGACGAATTAGCCCCGAGCCTCAGAGTAAGCACATGTCAAAAACAACCCTCAACCGGAATACCGCCTAGCCAAATGGAACGGGAGGATAGTGCAAGCTCGCCGACAAATAGCGGCATGAATATAACATGCGAAGCGCACGATCTAGAAGGATATGCCTTCCTTTGAGCCGTGGTTATGCATCCTAAATGCACACGCCACCATCAATTGCCTTCACACCTCCTGCTGCGTCTCTTTCTCAGGGGCCGTCCATGATAACTTCCGCACAGCAAGAGATCGAGCCCGCAAGCCAGATACTATGTCACATTCAGCTTGGGTGCGGCTAGGGCGGTTCACTTGACACGCCTCGCAGCTATTCACAACCCCGTCGGTTGCTCACAGATAGCCCATAGGTGAAGAAGTCGAGATCAAATATACACTCTTAGAAACGACTGGACTACTGCTCCCTTGCTAACAAAGCTCGGGTAGACCAAAGTTTGGGACCAGCGAAGATTCGTCATCCACAGTTGCTAGGACGTCGTTTTCGACACCGATAAACGGGAACAGACCAAGTATGCGGCAATTGGCATCGCTGAGAGGCGTGACGCTATCAAGGTCGCTAACGCTAACAAGGGTTGATATGTCGTACTTATAGACCCGGAATACCGAGGCTAGATTCCGAACGAGAACCAAGGCCACGTTGGTTGGTGGTGTAGTAGAACACCGGCAATTAAGATGTGAAGGTCGTAAGTTATGGGAGCTAAAAGCAACCCCAGCCACCGCCCAGGGTATGAGCTAGAACGGATGAAGACGCTTGCAGACTACACGCCGATAGCCGAGCAAGGCATCAAGGCCCGGACTTATTTCGAGAAGGGCAATTCGCCTTCGAATGGCCGGTCTGTCCACATTTGTAACACTTCATAGAACCTGCGTACGAGCCCTTTCCGAAGGCGGAAGCAGCAGCACCTCCTGAGGAGAGGGACTTGAGTGTGTTTAGCTTGACGTCCTTCTTGCGGCGCCTCTCAGCCAACTCTTGCGCCTTGAGTCGTTCGGCCTCGCGTCTCTTCGATATGGAAAGAGATTGCCGCTTTCGATTAGCGGACGGAGTGCCTTCGGGTCGCCGGCCGCGGTCAGAAGCACCATCTTCTTCGGAGGATGAGCTGTCGCTGCCTGACTCGTCATCTGAGTTCGACGTAGCGCTATCACTTTCTGACTCGGGTTCCTAGAGCACCGTCAGTAGTCGCATCTCCAGAAGTAGCGAGATCCAAACTAGTCGTCAACTCACAGCAGCCCGCTTCTTCGCATTCTTCATATTGAACTGACGACGTCCCGCCAGCCTGGCCGCGCTGTCGGTCTTGGAAGCGTTATCATCGTCATCACTTGGGAAACCAGAGTCGATCTGCGCAAATCCGACTCGAATGTAGCTCAAGTTCGTAGATTGCTTAGAGTTTGTCGCGGAAATGGCTGCGCCGTTCAAAACCCATTGCTCGTCGCCAAGTTCCTTGGCTCGCCTGGCAATCGCAGCTTGACGTTTGCTCTCCTCCTCTTGCAGTGCAGCCTGAACCGCCTGCTCATCGTACAAGGGCTTGCCCTGCGGACTCTCCGTGTGGGCTATCTTTCGTCGCTTGGATGACCCTTCGTTGTCCGTCTGCGGAGTGGTGGCCGGCGTGCTCTTAGCAGACGCTTCACCACGCTGCATGAACTTCATGGTCATAAGACGACTTGACATGCCCTTGGGCGTTGCCGTCGGCGCCATAGTCGGCAGCGGCGACTCAATATTTGGAGCCATGGTGGCTGAATTTTATCCGAGGAGTGACTAGAGATTCCCTTTAGAAATACGAAAGTTGCAGAGGAATAAGGGCAACTTTCTGGTCGATAATGAAGCTGGAAGCCTAGTAATTACTAGCTCAAAGATGATGTGTGATGGACTAGAAAAGTAAAATAAAGCGGGCCCAAAACCGCGGGACAGAGCCGCAACTAGCGGGCCGAAGATTAGCCGAGTGAGCTCTTGGACCTCCAACGACATCCGTCACCCATCGTCAATTGTTCGGGCAGAAACGAACCCGCTCAAGCAAGCATACTCATCTGCAACAATGTCTGCTTCCAGATTTCGGGCCATCCAGCCCTTCTGCCGTCAATTGGCATCCCCTCGACGCAGTTTTGCCATAAGCGCCCGTCAATTAGAGGCTAACGCCAGTCATCCAAACCCTGCACCTCAGGCCAAAGAACCTGCGGTGACAACGGATGCTGCGCCTCAGGTCACTCCTGGCACAGTTCATCATGAGGTCCTCCAAGCACCGAACCGCTCGGGTATTTGGTCGAGGAGTCAGCGCCCACGGTCAGAGGCTATGACAGGACCGAGATTCGAGCAGACAGACTTCGACCTCCAGGTACGATGGATTATTCCCGCTTACGATCTATTGAGACGTTGGCCATTGGACAAAGACTAACCCGTGTGTCAATTAGCCGCAACCATACTCAGCGATGGAACTCGTTCACAAGCAACCAGTTCGGTGGACGCATGAGCGCATCGTAACTTGCGACGGCGGTGGTGGTCCCACTGGCCACCCCAAGATCTACATCAACACCGACAAACCAGAAATTGCTGTCTGCGGTTACTGCGGCGCTCCATATGTATGCTCTTTGTGAAACAGCCCTGGTATTGTAACCGAGCTAACAGTCACTACCTAGGCTCACGAGCACAGTCGGAAGCACCTCGAGTCTCTCCCCGCGACGTCATACCCTCTCTCGGCTTAGAACCCGGTTGGCGGCCAAGGGCCCGCCTGTGAGGTGGAATTGCGTCCTACTCCATGGCATAACAGCCTTGTGTATATATCATGAGCCTAGGTGTTATATTATCTGGTTGCGGAAACATCCCGTTCCGTCTGTCTACGCCAGACTCTTCAGCGAAGCACGAAAGTACTTATAGCAGCCACAGTGTGCTACCACACGTCTATTGAGCAACTTGCTTTGGCAACAAGCAAGAGACGCTAGAACGCTACGCCAAAGTGTGCCATCCCTTCAGTCTGCCAGGACTGCTGCTTCCAACCTGGATCATAAAGCTGAGCTCGAGCCGCCGCTTCATACGTCATCTCTGTGCTACCACAAGAAAGAAAGGCATCCCAGTCGGCGAACAGGCCACTAAGCAGGTCTCCAAGCGTCTCGACCACTGAAAGTCCCTTAGCCATGCGTGTCTCAGAATCATAGACGCACACTCCTGCGTGACACCGAAAACGTGGTGTGACTCGCCCCTATACGATCTTAGGGAGCCAGATCAGATAGGTGTCCATTTTGGCATAAAGTATTCTGATAATCGGTAAACCACCAGGCAAACATGTAAACGAAATATAGTATACAGATGATAGTACACCAAGACGATGCCAATTCATCGGCTTGAAGAGGTCGACTGGATTATTTGAAGCCTCAGTTTTCCTGCAATATTCTACTTTCAGACGCCGCGGTTCAGACGAGGTCTGTAATTCGACTACAACCCTCCTACTGACAATGTGACCAGCTTACAAAACGGTCATCATTGAATTATTTCCAGACGCGTAAAGCGAAGGTCAAATCATCGACTATGAAGGTCGTCGGAGCAATGGACCCATCAATCAAGGGACGTTAATTCGAAGGCCACGAAATGCAACAATTACTTCCGCATCCTGAGATTCAGACGGTATTGAACAAGGATCTCTTATAAGCTTGGTGAACCAGACACTTGTGACAGGTCGGAGTTCACGATTATCAACAATCTTGCGTTTGTGTCTCAGAAACCGCGCAGAAGGGACAATCCGCCCTTTCACCGGCCTTTCTGTGATACATCGGACGAACTTTGCATACGTGCAAACGATTAAGACCTACACAACTTCGCTCAGTAATGGGTTTGCTCTTCTCCTGAGCACGGTGATCCACAAATGTTGGTGGTTACCTTACGTATTGCTGTTATTCCAAAGGACCTGATGCAGGTACGTATTCGAGACTGCGAAATGTGGCCCCACACTGTGTTCTCATTCCAAGCCGTCCATGGCAGCGATGGAATGTCAAAACATGAAAATACGCGGGACGTCATTCTGGCGATGAGATACCATAGTACATAAGTTCGGGAATGCAAAACACCGGGGAGGAGACACAAGTAAGGTCATTCTCAGGGGCAAGAGCTGTTCAACCTGTGATTGGATCCCCTGGGCGGCTCCTTCCTCATCTTTCGACACTTCAACTCCGCCTCATCCCATAATTCTTCTCCATTGAGAATTCAAGATGTGTCAATCAATGTAGCGTTGATGCTACGCAAGCCAGCGTGTGGCCCCCGTTTAATTGAGGTGAAATCATGTGAATGTTGATCGCTTGATCAGTGCCTCGATCCCAACACAGGTTCAGCATTCTCCAGTCTTGTTGTTTCCCGATCTATTTCACATTCGTCAAATCTACGCACGGGAAAGCACAAGATACGAACATCTTCCATATTCTCGTTTTCTTCAAGAGAACCTCTTCACTATTCGTCACCGTTTCTGCTGTGGACCTTCACTTAATTCAGCCCATCCCGTCGCGTCCAACAGTTCGTCGGGTAAAGCTGCCCTCATCTTGACCTCGAACAGGACCACTGCATCTTCAGCTAGTGGTTCATCCTCCACCTATCCACCGTCCCTCCCGTCCGAGAGTTTGTTCAACCTTCGCTCAAGGTTGTACGCTTCACACAGCATTTCTATTCAAGGCTTTGTGAACCGGTCCAGCCGTCTCCCGGAGCATTGCAGTCATTCATCTTGGGAAGGCATGTGACGTAGAGACCAACAATAAATATCTCTATTCTCCTCATTTCTAAACCACAAGAACGAACAGAACAGCTTGTTCAAGGTTCCAGTCGCAAGAACTATACTAGTCTTCAGTATTTCCATTTCGGCGACCTTCATCATGCATGTTTCACAGCTGCTTAGACTTGTGGCGCTGCCACTTGCCGCGGCGGTGCCAGCAGCCACGCATCATCACGCGCACGAAGCTGGCCCACAGCTAAACGAGCGCGTTGCTTTGGTAGACGGTAGCCAATTCAACTTTGAGCCGTACAACCTGACGAACATGGGCATGGAGTGCGCTCGGCCTACCGCAGACGAGATGTATGCCTGCGAGCTTCGATGTAAGTATGGCATTGTTCACATCTGAAAGCTCAGCGCTGACAACGGCATCCAAGTTGACTGGCATGACCCAAACTCGGTGAGAGAGAACAACGTTACCAGCTGCTCCTGTATCTACAAGTGGTTGTGGGACGGAGAGACGGCAGCTGCAGGAGAGAAGAACACGTACAGCGAGTCTTACTCCATGTGTTACAAACAGCTGCCGGTCTACTTCGAGATGAGGATCGCCACCTTCAATTCATCACAGGACTTCTCTTTGGAAATTGCACACCGCTACCAAGACTCGGAGTATGTTCATACCGCCTATCACTTTCACGGTATGTGTGCTGACACTACGGGTTAGGAACTTCACGGCGCCTTGGGATTATCCCATCACCTTTGCCCAGCCAGCCATTCATATGCCCCTAATCACGCGCGAGGATAACCTGTTCCGATTATACGACGCTGGTCCGATCTACGCTAATATCACCGCCGTCTCAGACTGAATGGCAGAAACTTGTGCCGATTCGAGGTTCTTCTTAGTAGTGGAAAATCTCACGTCGGTCTTTCATAGTTGTTCGATATGGGTTTGCTGAATAAGGAGTTCGGCGTGTTGGGGTATAGACTGGTCGAGCAGGACTCTGGCAAGATACCCAGGCGCTCATAGAAGGGGTTGCTTTGCTTCGAGAGAATGGGCAGTGAGACTATGCCAGTCGGGTACGTGATTTGTACGGCGAGGTGAGCTTGAGGAATTCGAGCTGCATTTGCAATTGCAGGTACGCCTAAAGGATCGTTGCGATGCCCAGGCCGCTGGAATTGGTGCGGAAGGGGACCACTATAGAGCTGCATGATGCTGTCAGGGCACTTAATTAAGGGGACGATGCGGGCTCGTGCTGCCCCTCAGATAGATCATTAATACATTTCGGTTATTACAGCCGATCGACCTCAATCGATCTTCCGGCACCACGCTCAACGTGCTCAATTAGACCACTCCCTCCTTGCAATCCTCCGAGCAGCATATCTATATGCCGGAATAGTCCTATGTCGTCTGCATACAAATGATCCGGGTCGTGGCTGATTATGCGGGCGAGATTGTCATGGCGGTGTGTGGACATTTCACCATGGCGGAAGGACGTTTACGAAGTCATCAATCACAAGCTGCCGAGCACAAAGGCGCAATGATAAGGGCAAAGGGATGGCGGTCTTATATCTAACCGGCTGCTGCTCACCGGAAGGGTGGTGCTCCCGTCGTCTAGGTCAATTATCAAGTCGCACAATCTCAGCAGCACTCCGCCCGCGCTCTGTTACACGCCACCAAAGGTACTGCTCCTTCCTGCTCTCAAACGCAGGATGTAGAAGTGATTGCGTGGGACCAATCTTCGTTCAGAGTACAAATAGTGCTTCTCAATTACATAGCGACCGGCTAAGCCTTCCAGGGCCTCCAGTCGACTCTTCTCTGCCGAAACCCTAGGACTAAACGGCGAGTATAGTCTCACGTATCCTGTTTGTTCTCGCTCAATAGCCTGTAATCTAACATGTCTTACAGACTTGTCTCTGTCAGGCTCGGGAATCAATCGGTTGAGCATCACTATGCATCCGGTCCAGACATTGAAAGCCAGCTTGCTGGTTTGGGCCAGCAGTTATGCTGTGGTCAATGGGGCGGCTCTCATGTCGAAGATGACGACACTGCATCCGTCCATCAAGGCATTGGGTCTCCCTGAAGACAATCAGCTGATCACCCTTCAAGTTGGACTCAAGCTGCAGAATATCGACCAGCTTCAAGAGAAACTAAAGGCTGTTTCCACTCCAAGCAGCCCCAGCTACGGCAAGTACCTGGATGCAGATGACATCAACAAGCTCTTCAGCCCCTCGGAGAACTCTCGCGCGGCAGTTCTGGGCTGGCTGAAGCAATCGGGCGTCACGGACATCGCAGACCACGGCTCGTACATCAACTTCGCCACTACAGTGTCCAACGCGAACAAGATGCTCAGTTCCTCATTTGAAAACTTCGACGTAGCAGGCGTCAGGAAGCTCCGAACTCTGGAGTACTCCGTCCCGGATGAGCTGGCAGAGCACATCGACCTTGTCTCGCCCACGACCTTCTTCGGCCGTACGCAGGCGCACGCCGTCATCCCTCCACGTGAAACACCCAGGTACCCGCGCCAGAACTCTAATACAACTCTCAACTGTGCACGGTTGATCGAACCCGGCTGTCTGGAGGAGATGTACAACTACGGCACCTACCGCGAGACCGCCGACTCCGGCAGCCGTGTCGGCTTCGGCAGCTTCCTGAACCAGAGCGCCATCCAGAAAGACCTGACTCTCTATCAAAAGGCCTATGGGTTGCCGCTCAACAACTTCTCAGTCGTGCTGATTAACGGCGGAGAAGACCATCAAGATCCTAAGCGCGACTTTGGCGAGGCCAATCTCGACTCCCAGTTCATGTCCGCCGTGGTCAAGACGCTGCCGATTACCGAGTTCATCACCGCCGGCAAGCCGCCCTTCGTCCCGAACTTGGACATACCCGACGAGGCGAGCAATACCAACGAGCCTTATCTGGAGTACTACCAGTTCCTCCTCAATCAAACGAACGAGCAATTGCCGCAAGTTATTTCCAACTCTTATGGCGACGACGAACAGGTACGTTCTCCCCCTTCTTGGCCCATCCTCTACCCATTTCTGCCCGCTGACCCACCCCAGACCGTCCCGAAGGAATATGCCATCCGCGTCTGCAACCTGATCGGAATGATGGGCCTGCGCGGGATAACCGTCCTTGAGTCGTCGGGCGACACCGGCGTCGGCTCTCCCTGCCAGTCCAACGACGGCAACAAGCGACCCGAGTTCACGCCCCAGTTTCCGGGGACATGCCCCTACATCACTGCCGTGGGCGGCACGCAGGCTTACGCGCCAGAGGTGGCATGGACCGCGAGCAGCGGCGGCTTCAGCAACTACTTCGAGCGGGCGTGGTACCAGGAAGCCGCCATCACGAATTACCTGACCTCGCACCTCGCCCAGGAGACAAAGGCAAATTTCTCAGCGTATGCCGGGGATTTCAAGGGGAGAGGGTTTCCCGACATCTCGGCGCATAGCCTGACTCCCTACTACCTGTTCTACGCGGCCGGTTCGCCGAGTTATACGGGCGGCACCAGCGCTGCGGCGCCGGTTGTTGCTGGTTTGATAGGATTGATCAATGATGCCAGGCTCAAGGCTGGTAAGCCCGCTATGGGCTTCATCAATCCCTGGCTGTACAGCCTGGGAGCAGGCAATGGGACGGGCATCACGGATGTTACTGGCGGTGCGGCGCTTGGGTGCACGGGGGTGAACTTACAGACTGGAAAGCCGGTGCCCGGCGGCAGTGTAATTCCTGGCGCGATGTGGATTGCCACTGCCGGGTGGGATCCGGCTACGGGAGTGGGTATACCGGACTTGTTGGCTTTGGTTAATAAGGCGGTTGCATAGGGGAGAGAGTCGAATAGCAACGTTAGGTGGATAGTAATTGACGGACAGCCGTCGGCTAGGACGAGGTGGACACATTCTATTCCATACTGTAAGCGGAAGTCGTACCTAGTTTTGGGACCGCTCTTGAATGCTGAATACAGGCGAGGAACGGGTGTAGAATGTCGCAGAGAAGGGAACGGCGGGCAATGCTCGACACATTACAAAGGGGCAACCACAATGTGTTGATTTCCAACGAACAAGCCTGCCTACGTAGGTAGGTTAGGTCGCTACCTTAGGTATGCAAGAATATGTTACCTCAAGGGAGATAAGGTAGGTAGCAATGACGTCTGGGCCTCCTGCCACTTACAGGATAGGGGATGCTTTCCGCGGTGGCAAGCACGTCGAAACTGAGTTTCTGCAGACGTGCTTGCCGGCGAGAAGCTTCGAAGGAACCGTCCATGGCTGCGTGCGTACCTTCTCATTTGGCCCTTCCAACAATCAAGTGGGAAGGGGTTCCGGCTACCTGATGCCATTGCTAGCTGATGAGCGATGACAAGTGCATTGGGCCTCTGTTTACCTGTATATAAGGACACTTCGTGTCCTGTTTCTCGCGTGTTGTGTTGTCTTCATCTTCTTCCCATCCAAACACAAGATTCAATCGGTATCACTCAGTGCTCCCTTTTATGCTCGTCGCCTTCTGCTTTGGTTATCAGACATGTTACGCTTCATGATATCACGACCCCTTGTGGGAGTCTTCCTTGCTCTCACTGCAGTCCATGCTATTCCCCAGGGATCATTCACAGGTACCACGGCCACAACTTCATCTACCACAAGCGCAAACGCCAGGACCCAGGTGACAGTGACATCGACATCTCTTGGGACTATCAATGCGACAATCACAAGTACCGGAATCACTTCGTCATCAAGCTCTTCCAATCGATCCACGGCCACCACGACGCCCACGTCTCTATTGTCTGCTACCACAACTCTTCCGCCAGGAGTGGCTTGCAACAACTCCCCCCTCCTCTGCGACAGGGCATACAACAACGTCACCCACCTAGGTGCCCACAACAGCCCCTTCCTTCGCAATCCAGACACAGGCAACAGCCTCGCCGGCAACCAGTACTTCAACTCCACCATCTCTCTTTCGGCTGGCGTGAGACTCCTCCAGGCACAGGTCCACTTACAAAACGGCAACCTCATGCTCTGCCACACCAGCTGCACCCTGATGAATGCCGGCGATCTGTTGTCCTGGCTGTTGCTCATCAAGTCTTGGCTCGACGCCAACCCCAACGAAGTCGTAACCCTCCTGCTGGTCAACTCAGACGACGTCTCGGCCGAGTACTTCGCCTCGCCCTTTGAGCACTCGGGCATCACTGCCTACAGTTACATCCCCCCTTTCACATCCGTCTCCAACAACACCGTGTGGCCCACCCTCGGCGAATTAATCGCAGCTAACACGCGCCTTGTAACATTCATCGCCGGCTTGGTCGCCTCGCCGTCCTACCCGTACCTGCTCGACGAGTGGCAGTACGTCTTTGAGACCCCGTACGAGGTGCTTACCCCCCACTTCCTCTGCACCCTCAACCGTCCCACGACTTTCTCGTCCGACATCGCGGCCGTGGAGTCGGGCATGCTGCCCTTGCTCAATCACTTCGCGTCCCTGCCGATCACGGATGGTGTCCTCGTGCCCAACGAGATTGCCATCGACGACACGAACAGCCCATCTGAGGGAGACATTGATGCTGGGGCGTTGGGACGGCATCTCCGGATTTGTGCGGATGAGTGGAAGGTAAAGCCGGTATTTGTGCTGGTCGACTTTTGGGACCGAGGCCCGGCGCTGCTGGCAGTCGATTGGATGAATGATGTCGAAGGAAAGGTCGAGGGACGGGTTGAGGCTGTGAGGCCTGTCGCGAAGAGTGGTGCAGCGCCTACACTTGCGGGTGTGGATGACAAGGCCGCTCGACTTGGGATGATTGGGGTCGCTGTTGCTGTCCTGTTTCTCTTTTGATAGAGGGGTGGACTCTGTGGTGTGGATGGTTTATACTATCATGGCATGGGGTTGACTAACACTTTGCGGAGTGTTATTGAGGTCCCTCTACCAAGAAGGAATGCCTTAGGGAACTGCTATAGCATCGTTAGATGAGTCAGTCAGTATTTCAGTTCGAGGCAGAATATGCATCGGTGCTCAGATCTCTACGCCTTTTACTGTGACTTGTGCATTGATCAAAGCCTAACACGAAGGCCGTCAGTGAAGACATAGCTGTAGCGCCTTTAAGGGCCAACTGAAGAAGTCACCACCGCCGGGAGACGAGGATGCATCATGCTGGGTCGGCAAGTATGCGAAGAGCAAGCTGGACCGTTCTCTATTGAAATGTTCCCTGCTATGTATAAGAGTCATCAAGAGTCTACATACAGACAGGTGACGAAAAAGGACGAGCAGAACCGGAGTTCAGCGGCGTCGACGGTGGCGAGAATGGCGTAGGCGAAAGTGGCACGAACTTGTGGATATTAATGTCGGAGAACAAGCAAGGTCTTTCAAGGCAGACTTGGCCTAGTACAGCTCCCGCAACTCTGTCTTTGGGGGTCTAAATCAAGACGACTAGGAGAGGCAGGAGTCACCAGCATAGCCTTCGACAAGTGCCCAGCATTGTCCCTGTGAGAATCCCCTGCCAGGAGGTGGACGGATTAGAAGAGTCGAGTCTAGACGAACGCGAACATCTCCGATACAGAGAGAGACGGACATCGCCCATTGCTGATATTTGCGGTGGGGAACTATGGACTTCCACGACATCCAGGCCTCGCTCGTAAGTAGGGTCTAAGGGCTCACGAAGTGGCCTCGAGTCTAGGGTCTAAATAAATGTTGCAACAGATAAATTACGAAAGTCCTCCGCAGAAAGAAGGGCTGAAGGTTCCGTACTCAATGAGCATTGCAGTATTCTCTCTTGTCTCATACGCACGCCCGCTCATAGAGTAGTCGCCGTAGCCTCAGTTTCAAGACCAGCCAAGAGGAATAGGGCTGGCCGAATCAGGCAGAAGACGGGGTTTAACAAAAGATCTCCAAGATCTGTGCAAAACATGAGTTGCTCTCCTACCTGTGGCCCAGATGATGGTCTGGTTGATGAGACAAGCGATTGATCAGCACGCGGCGTCTTCCAGAGAGGCAAGAATGCGCCCCTCGACTGCCCATAGATACTTCTGCCTATCGTGCAGATCAATATTACTCTCCGGGTCAATGATGGTGACGGGCATCCGTCTGGTTCTGAATCAACTGACTGTGAAGTTCCGGATATTGTGGTGGGACAAAAAGCAAATTCGCGATGGAGTTGAGATGTTGCAATTTTTCGATTAGTCATCAAGCGATCCACAAGCTCCTCACAGTTCGCAACTTCCACTAATGAATCTCTCTACACACTTCTTTGTGGTCCGACAACCTTCAATCGACAGGCTCTTAGCTTCGCTTCGACTCAAGAAACCCCAGCGAAACCATAGCATGGAAATCGCCCTTTTGGCTCTTACGAAATGTGTATAGTATTGCCCAAAAAGCACACCACGGGAAGTTCTGTGAGTGCCAAGACCAAGTGAACTCGTTGATCAGTCGGTTTGAGAGCAGCTTTCGAGGAGGAGATACTCTCATTGCGGCCCGTGGACATTCGATAATACATGCTATCACGAGCTCAATCTTACAAACCTGCCGTCCCAGATATTCTGTCAGCATCTGTTTGACTGGACTACTCACTCTCATTCACCCTGGGGTCAACCCTGTGATGCCCGGGTGGCCAGTTACAGGCACTTAATCGACATTTACGGTCTCGCAATACTACTGACCTGGACATTGCATGCGTAGGAAAATCATCCAGAGAGGAGTAACGATTGAAGCATCCTACGAATCTCCTTCTCTAGGCTTGGCATCTATGCGTTGAGCTGACTGTCATGCTTGTCACCATCTCCCAGCAAATATTGAAAATAGCGTCTAGGGAGTTGTGCCTGTGCAGAAGACCAATTCAAAGATTCCATCATGTCGGGATATATCTCACCTCTTGTTTTCGCATAAGCTTTCAGGCTGTTCGATACAAAACGAGCCTCGTCTTGGAAACGACCAGGGGCCGCCCTAACCCCTGCTCCGGCCCGCTGATAGGTCAGTGTGCACAACATCTGGCGCTCGGACGGCATCTGCCAACCGCCCTTGGGACGACGTCCAGACTCTCCAGCTTCAACTTTACCCATGCTATATTAGGCACATTATATGTCAGTCACCCAAAGACGACATGTGCTGTGCTTCTTCGGCTGGCGATCCAGCGACCAGCCCTCACCCATCCACCTAGCGTTGATGGTGTAACATTGCCCGCTAGCACACGGGGTAGGTACTCTCACAGCACACCCAGGAGCTGGATCCCGCTCTGCCATCACACACTTTTCACTCTCGTAGCATCTATCCAACCTTGTATGCCTGCGTCTTGGCAAACAGGAGTGTGAAGCACGAAGCTAGTCCTCCCGGTGATGCGAAACCCCTCCAGCCTCAGTCGGTTGAGGGCCATGATTCTCGATGAAAGTCATATAAGATTGATGCTTGATCCACCTTACCATGATCTCCATAGCCTCTGTCGTATGATCTCTGCCTTGTGATCGCTGCTCGCTTCAACTTTCTCTTCTTTGATCTGGAGCTGCCCTGGCGGTTGTCCATTATTCATTTATATAGGTTTACTTCTACGCTCCTCTGCGAGGACTCACTTATACACTCGTTTACTTGCATTCTTTGATATTATTTCTCTCCTTACTATGCTTCTTAACATTGTAGTCACTGCCCTCGTGGGCTTGAGCTCTTTGGCAGCCGCAGGTTGGTAGACTCTGGACTCTCCTCTGTGCAACCAACTCGCTAACGAGCTGCAGCACCCGCATCCGCAGAGCGAGATGCCACTCCGCTGGAGAAGGGGCTGAAGTACAGATCAAAGGCGCAGAGACGCTCGCCTCTAATCATCCAAGAGACGGTCGTGGAGCCGTCTATTACCATTGTGCAAAATCAGAACCTTGGTCTCATCAGTCAACTAGCCGCCATCGCTGAGCAGGAGCTCGCAGCCCTAGTGCAGTCGCAAGTAGCGTTGGTGACACAGCTCGAGGAGATCAAGAACAACATCCGCATCAACCACTTCAAGGCCAAATTCAGCCAAGTTGTAAGGCTCCCTCAGACGTCACATGATCCATTCAACCACTGACATAGTGTAGAATACAGTTATCGTAACTGTGACAAGCGTGATAGACGCCCGGGACCCAGCGAATATCAACAAGCGCTACCTCCTCAACCAGCTGCTGGCCGACAATGGTGCCCCCGACAAACAGCTCCTCGTGATGGTCAGTCAAGCCCAAGAGATGACCATCGCCGCAACTCCCACGGTGGACCTGGCCGGTATCCTCGGCACGGCTGCCTCGGCCAGCGTCCTGTCGACCGCAACCAGCAGCCCGGTCGTAGCAGGTTTCGATCCGTCTGCGCCCTTCGGCCTGTTTAACGGCAGCATGATTCTGCCATACAACACCTCGGCGCCAAGCAGCGCAATCGTCTTCGAGGATCCGGCCAACATCATCTTCCTCGACAACAGCGGCGCGAGCAACTCGCTCTTCGTCGAGAGCACGACCGGCTTCCAGAACGACTGCGCCGCCTTCGTCTCGCAGCAGAACTCATTCCTCAACCTCGCGGCGCTGCAGCTGTTCTCCAGCGTCGAACAGGCCGCCGCCGCTCAGCTGGCTGCTATCCAGCTCGGCACCGCGCTGCCGCTCATCCCGCCCAGTGTGCTTGCTGGGAACAGCGCTTTGGCGTCGGCACTGGCGAGTCTGAAGGGGAGTGCGACGGCGAGTGCGACGAGCAGCAGTGCCTCTGCTACGGCTACAAGTACGAAGAGCGCCTCCTAGGCGAGCGCCACTGCTGACACCAGTAACCAAGGGTGAACAACGGAGGCTGGGTCGGAGTGTGGCATTCTCTCTCGTGTACAGATTTTGTGTGTTTTTTACGAGTTCTAGATGTATGTACGGAGGATGCTTTCATGATCAGATATATCCTAGGAATTGGTGAGTGACACAGCCAAGAAGAGCGGTAGATCCGCAGGCCGGCTGTGTTGGGCGTAGAAGTGGGCTCAGGATTATGGGAAATAGTGTCACTGTAGCCGAGGAGGCAGCTAGATACCAGGAAATGGGATCAGGCGATCAGAGATGTGCGCACATCGCGAGAATCACTTGCCGCCCCTTCGTCCCTCGTGCAAACAGTAATATAATGAGTAGAATAATGGTTAGGGATCTCTGCCAACTGCGTTTGATCAGAGGCAGATCGTGTGTCATCCAGTTACTTTCTGTGTCAGTGAAAGTGTCAGAGCGCTGAAGGTCATTTTTAGAAGCCCACTTACAAAACAGCCGAAAGGGTACCTCTGCACCTGTACAGATCACGTGCCTTATGTAGATCACGTGAGCGCACAATTTCTTGGTCCGTGCCCCTCTTTGCCCTAGACGCTAAGCGAACCTGTAAAATGGACCACACCAAAATTTCCACGTCTTGACGCCCTCAACCTAAACTTTCTCTTCGGACCACCGATCAGTCAACCACTTAACGACACATCGAGGCAGCTTCACGCCCAAGCTTGCCCATCATGTCGTTAGTTAGCGGGGAGAAGTCGAACTTCCAGTTCATCCTGCGTCTGCTCAACACCAATGTTGACGGCAAGCAGAAGGTCATGTACGCCTTGACCAAGATCAAGGGTGTCGGTCGCCGGTACTCCAACTTGGTCTGCAAGAAGGCCGATGTCGATCTCAACAAGCGGTACGGATACCCTCTCCCATCAGTTTGAGCGAAAGAATAGATGCCTAGGTTGTCGAAATTGGCCATTGAGAAGAATTTGGATGGAGGGACTCGAGTTTCGCAGATTCGGTCGCAGTACATTGGATGGATTGACAGAAAACGCTGACATTTCTTCTCTCGCAGTGCCGGTGAGCTTACGTCCGAAGAGCTCGAGCGTATCGTCACCATCATCCAGAACCCTACCCAGTACAAGATCCCTACCTGGTTCCTCAACCGACAGCGCGATATCGTCGACGGCAAGGACAGCCAGATCCTCGCCAACGGTGTCGACTCTAAGCTCCGTGACGATCTCGAGCGCCTGAAGAAGATCCGCGCCCACCGTGGTCTTCGTCACTACTGGGGCCTCCGTGTCCGCGGACAGCACACCAAGACCACTGGTCGTCGCGGCCGGACCGTCGGTGTCTCCAAGAAGAAGGGTGGCTAAGCGTTTTGCTTTTCTCTGTTACGGAACGGCCTGTGGGGAGGATCAGGGTTGGCATTGCTGGACACTTTGGCTTTTGGTGGTGTTTTATGTCTCGTCATGGTTGGGGAGTGGAACAAACGGCTGGATTTCATCCTCAAATTAACTGAGTACCATGCCTCTCGATGCGAGCTATGGCGAGCTTGAGAGTGCAATGGACTCGGAAACCCTGATTGACAAAACCCTGGCATGATAGCACGGCAATAAAGGAGTGAACGGTTCTGCAAGACATACAGTGTGCCCTTGTCTGGATGGCGATACTTCATTGTGAAAGACCATCTCTATTTTTTGTGAAACTCCTCATGGGAGTACGCAACAGCTATGAGTAAAACCACAGACTTTTTGATGCAAAACGCCGCACCCCATGCATGCTACTTCAAACCGCTTCATGACATCGTCAGGGTATCAGAATCATGTAACACTCTCAGATCTAATCCTCATGAGTGACGGCCATATCCAGCACCTCGACCCGGCCCTGACCCTTGGTCTCGTTCCCAATGAAGTCCGAAAGACCCTTAAACGCCCCAGGCTCGACGAACCCGGTAACTTCCCACTCCGACCCGACCACGTCCTGGCTCTCGACCTGCTCGACGTAGCTGAGAATCCTGTCCTTCACCGTCCCGCTGGACGCCTTATGCTCGCCGTCGCCGTCTTCCGCCGTCGCGGCGGGCTTGGGACCCTTGACCGCCTGCTTGAGCACGTTGGTCGAGCAGGTGATGCGTAGCTTCATGCGGGCCCTCGTGACGGGGATGGGCTGGTGGGCGATGAGTGCCTTCATCGCCTCGAGGGCCTGGCTCTTGGCGCTCTTGGTCGTCACGACGCCGGTCCACACGTGCTCCTTCTTCTGATGTTGCGGGG
Organism: Coniochaeta prunicola; assembly: GCA_007388105.1. Classification (NCBI taxonomy): domain Eukaryota; kingdom Fungi; phylum Ascomycota; class Sordariomycetes; order Coniochaetales; family Coniochaetaceae; genus Coniochaeta; species Coniochaeta prunicola. The sequence goes on from SMOB01000087.1 coordinate 182,217, forward strand.
GTTGGGGCTTAGCCTCCTCGTTGTCGCCCGTGGCCGGCGTCGACGTGCCGCTGTTGTTCGCCGCGGGCGTGCCCGCCTTGCCCTGACTCTCCGGACCCTGGTTGCTGTGCGCCTGGCTGCTGAGCATGTCGAGGGCCTTCTCGATCATGCCGGGTGTGTACACGCGTTTCGTCTGTGGATTGACCAGTTTGCTGGCGACTATGGATATGACCTCATTGTTTATCCTCTCCAGCTGTGCTTTTCGTTCTCCTTCGCCGACTTGTATGTCGCCTTTATTTAGGATCTCCAGGATGATGTCGTCGACTTTCATCTTGCCGAAGGCCTTTACGAGGTCGGCATGGGGTGCGGTCTGGCCCTTGGAAACGTTAAGGAAGACGTTCGGGATCTGCAGGACGTTGTCGAGGTCCTTCTCGATACCGGAGCGCCATTCTAGCACCTTGTTCTTGTAGCAGGCTATTTCGAAGCGCTTCTTGCCTTTCTTGAGACGCACGAGAGAGACGTTTGTCAGCTTGATCTGGTTGGAAGGTTGGTTTATTTGGCGAGACATTGTGGGCGGTCGGAGGAGCCTCGCGTGTAGATATGGTATTCACAAGAGATGGATGTCATGGGGGATAAACTTTCTCTATCACAAAGCTCCTCGACAGTAGACCGCTCAGTGACGTGGGGTCCTGATGGCGGGGTACGGCGCAGATTCCTCGCTAACAGGTGCGCAAGCAGACCAACCCTAACCCTACTGAGACTTGCTTGCGGAGTGTTTCGGCGTTGGGCAAGACCATTTACTGAGCAAGAAACCTTTGGTATCTTTCCTGGAATTCTTGACATACCTTCCTTCAGCACATGAATAAAGTAGATCTACGACGGTATCAAGACAGCCACTGTTGAGCTTGTCTTCTGGACGTGCTTCTACGCAGTACGCGTATCAGAGTAAGGTTTTGGTGCAGTCGTCATAATACATCCTCTTATCTTGTCGCTTTGCCACGGCCCGCTCATGACCAAACGCAAGCCCTCGTGGCGTAGCCGGAAGCGGCAGGTCATTGGTCATTTATTCAAGTTTTACTCCACTTTTGGGCCCAGTGGGACCCCATGTACCACAAGGTGGGGACGTGCCATTGGGGTACCTTGATAGTTTGCGTGGTTGACTGGCCAGCTCCGGACACCGGCTATCAATGACCCCATGTTTCACGCGGAAGCTCCTCCTGCCTGTTCCTGGTTGCTGAGCTCCAACCTCTCCCTCCTCCCCCAAACTCCATTTCCATTTCATCTCTCATCCATACCAACACATCAACATCTTATCTTTCCGTTAGCTGTACCAATAATAAAGACAGCATAATCTTCTGCAACCGTTTACAATGAGGATCGCAGCATCGACCGCCCTCCTCGTCGGGGCGGCCTCCGCTGCGTCATTCCAGCACGATTCGCAGCATGTGCTTGGCGGTGCCTACGACTCCGTCAAGCCAGCCGCCGAGACTTTCGCCTCAAGCAAGCCGCTGAAGAGCTTCGAGGAGGCCCTCAAGGGCATGACGTCTGAAGCCAAGGCTCTCTGGGACGAGATCAAGCTCCTCGTCCCCGAGAAGGCCTTCGACACTGGTAGCTGGTTCAGCGCCCCAAAGCCACACAAGCGCCGGCCAGACCACACCTGGGACCACGTCGTCAAAGGCGCCGAAGTTCAGAAGCTCTGGGTTCAAGACTCCAACGGTGAAAGCCATCGCAAAGTCGACGGTCGCCTGGAGAACTACAACCTGCGTGCCAAGTCGGTTGACCCGTCTAAGCTTGGTATCGACAAGGTGAAGCAATACAGCGGCTACCTCGACGACGAGGCGAACGACAAGCATCTCTTCTACTGTGAGTTGATACCTCTCATCCTTCCGACTTCAACAGGATCGATGCTGACACTTTTGTAGGGTTCTTTGAGTCCCGGAATGACCCCAAGAACGACCCGGTCGTGCTGTGGTTGAACGGCGGACCCGGATGTTCGTCCCTTACCGGACTCTTCCTTGAGCTCGGTCCATCGTCCATCGACAAGAAGCTGAACACCGTCTACAACCCGTACAGCTGGAACCAGAACGCCAGCGTCATCTTCCTTGACCAACCCGTCAACGTTGGCTACTCGTACTCTGGCTCATCGGTGAGCAACACGGTTGCCGCCGGCAAGGACGTCTACGCTCTCTTGACCCTCTTCTTCCACCAGTTCCCTCAGTACGCCAAGCAGGACTTCCACATCGCCGGCGAGTCCTACGCCGGCCATTACATCCCGGTCTTCACTTCCGAGATACTGTCGCACAAGAACCGCAACATCAACCTGAAGTCCGTCCTCATCGGCAATGGCCTGACCGACCCGTACACCCAGTACGAATACTACCGGCCCATGGCCTGCGGCGAGGGTGGCTACCCGGCAGTTCTGGACGAGTCGGAGTGCCGCAGCATGGACAATGCCCTCCCACGCTGCCAGTCCCTCATTAACAACTGCTACGAGTCCGGCAGCGTCTGGAACTGCGTCCCGGCCTCCATCTACTGCAACAACGCCTTCATGGGCCCCTACCAGCGTACCGGCCAGAACGTCTATGACATCCGCAGCAAGTGCGAGGACAGCAGCAACCTCTGCTACAGCGCCCTCGGCTGGATCAGCGAGTACCTCAACAAGCAGTCCGTCATGGACGCCCTGGGCGCCGAGGTGTCGTCGTACGACAGCTGCAACTTCGACATCAACCGCAACTTCCTCTTCCAGGGTGACTGGATGCAGCCCTTCCACCGGCTCGTGCCCAAGATTCTCGAGCAGATCCCCGTGCTGATCTACGCCGGCGACGCCGACTTCATCTGCAACTGGCTCGGCAACCAGGCCTGGACCGAGGCCCTCGAGTGGCCCGGCAAGAAGGACTTCAACCGCGCCGACGTCGAGGACCTCAAGCTCGCCTCGGCCGAGAGCAAGAGCAAGGGCTACGGCAAGGTCAAGGCCAGCGGCAACTTCACCTTTATGCAGATTTACGGCGCCGGACACATGGTGCCCATGGACCAGCCCGAGAACTCGCTCGACTTCTTCAACAGGTGGTTGGGCGGCGAGTGGTTCGCTCACTAAATCATTGTTTCCCTTGGTTTTCCTTGCTCTTAGTGTGGGTGCTTTTTTGGATGTCGGCACTTGGCTTAAACAAGGAAGATTGTACTCTTAGTCTCAGTCCTCGATCTGCTGTTCATTGGAATTTGAGCATTACTTATTCACTCAGGCTCGTATCATCTCCCTTCTTACAGCGCATGCTGGAGTGTTTACAAACGCAGTAAGATGGTGTTTATCACCAGTACCGGCAGAGTGTGTAACTTTACTTGTAGAATGTCTCCGTCCCGTCTGTATATAAGCCCATGACGCTTACTTGAGTGGGATGCCCGTCCTTGCCAATCGGATTCCTGAGCCCATTGTGAGACAAACTTTTAAATGGACTTGAGACTCTAGTCAGAGTATGTGCAATATGAGAACGAATAGCGCCAAGTCACGTCTTTCAATACGTAGGGCACTGCGGCATGTAAAGGCAGGTCCCGGTGAGCGGCTTGTCCAGCGGTATGTGTGTATAGAATGCAGGCCTGCTATGCTCTCTCTCTCACCCCTTCGTACTCCGCCTAAAGGTATATATACACCGTCACGTCCCTCCAACACCCGGCCTCTAACCGACCCTCAATCTTCTCGATCTTCGAGAGGACACCAAAAATCTAATCATCACAATAATCCAAAGGTTCTACCCAGGGCTTCGCCGATCAGAATTCCGCCCAAACAGCCTTTGCGGCCCAAGTTTTCCCTCCGCACTCGAGAAAACCCTCGCCTCATAACATTCATTCCTTTTTCGGGAAAGAGGACACCCGGAAACGCCGAGTACACCACAACCCAACCCGCTTTGCGCGACCTTTGCCCGCCGGCTAAAGAGTCCCGTTGTTGGTAGTATTATACGACGGGGGGGGTTCAGAAACAGACAGTAAGGTGTTCGAATGGCTAGACAGCCAACTCCGACACACCGCCTCCCGACTGACTATAGACATTTCTTTCCGGTTGGGAGGTGAAGGGAAAGGTGGCAGAGCGGACGGTTTTAGAAGAAAGGAGAAACGCAAAAAAGAAGTTGACTGAATCGAATAGTAATATGGACTATCCTGCTAATCGTACAGAACATTGACCGTTCCTCTAGAAGGTCAAGCCGGAGCCTAAAGGCGACATACGCAGGGTATGTATTCTCGACGTATTGGTGTCGGAATGTCTTTCACCCATCACGGCTCGGGGATATCCGTGGGAGTTGGTTCGCATAAGGTTGTCTTGGACGAGGTAATCTCCGGCGGATACGCACAAGTCTCCGTGGCGTAGAGAGTTCAGTGTCAGAAACTGAGATGCCGTCTGGTAACTCCAGTTGTTGGTGGAGCCGAGACAAGAGTTGTCTGGAGACGGGCGCTTCGTCGTTATCGCTAGCAGTACGTGCATGACACGACCGGGCTCTTCATCCCGCCGCATCTGTCGTTGCTGATGCGGGCGTACCCGAGCCCTTGTGCCGCCGGAAGAAATGTAAGCCGTTGATCCGGAATCGGCTCGGTTTCTTCTTAAGTGTCTGGCCGACCTCGGGCGAAGTGAGCGTTCCGCTGTCGCGGTCGTTGTAAGAGTTGCTGTCGTCAATAGAAACGCAACTCGACGTCTTCAAGTCGGTACGGCTCTTGGTTGACTCGGGCGCCGTAGTGATGGATTCGGGGGCGGTGACGGTCGTCACGGGAACGCTTACAGGGCGGTCCATCGAGTCCCTACTAATGACACTCGTGCCCTGCGTGCTAGGCGACAGAGGCATCTTGCCTGTCGTTGCGCTCGTCGCGCCCGACGCCCACTCGGCCGAGTAGGGGAGGGAGCTGCCCTCAGTAGTCTCACTGCAACGCTGTTTCTCAGCACGCGGGTGCCCGTCATTGATATTAAACGGATCGCTAGCGGCAAAGTCAGCAACAGATTCGAATGTCGTGACGAGTCCATTAACCTCCTTGTACTCGCCGTTCAAGGCGGGCACGTCGGCAGGCTTGTCGACAGGGTCGGCTGGTTTGGTCATGAACTCTTTCTCAGAAACGGTTCGTGTTTGCAGAGTGGTCGGAGCGGAAGCAGCAAGCAATTTCTGAGTAGGTGTAGGTGGACTGGCCTTTTTCTCGTGGTGGTCCGGCGTGACGGCCATGCTCATCGTTCTAGGAGAGAACGTGCCATCCGCATTTCGGAGCATCCGGATGGCCGGATCGACCTTGCTCTCCTCTTCTTGCACCTTCATCTCGAATAGGACCTTGTTCGCTTCAAGTTCATCGACGCAGTATTGCATAGCAGGCATGAGATCCGCTACGCCTTGGAAGAGTGGCAGAGCGAAGAGGTTCATAAAGCCTAGCTGCGCCTTGCCCAAGGAAACAATATCCTTCTTGGGTGGTGCCATGAGTGACGTGGGAATTCTGAGCTCTTCCTCCATTGAAGCTTGCCTAGAGAACTCGTCCGAGAGGATATGCATCCACTGGAGAGCGGCGTCGTGTCGCCGAGCCTAGAGAAACGTAAGCAGCAGCCCACGACCGTAGTCTATGTAAGAGCTCGACTTACCACGTTGCTGATATCTGCGCATTTGATGAGCAGAGCGCAAACAAGAGCCTTATGGGCTTCGATGGCTCGTGCATCCCATCCGTCCGTGCTGTTGTTTGTGTGGAATTTGTCCTGGGCATCGCCCATCTTCTTCATGTACTCAAAATGCAGTCCCATGTCAGTGGCTAATATCGAGCTGATCATCAGATTTCGCATCTTGCAGTCATCGAATGCCGCTTGCCAGTATCTCCGAAGAATCTGTGAGTACGCCGCGCAATGGAAAGACTCCAGCACAGAGCGGTCGTTGTAGAGTTGCGCAAGCGGCGCATTGAGCTTAGTCAGGAAGCCATTGTTCACACCGGGATGGCCGACATCGTGGCCAATAGCCGTAATCAGCAGCGTGAGCGCCTCAAACGGTTCTATTAGACCTGCGCTCGCCGACCTCTCCGATACAGCAGGTTCCGAGGACCGGAAGGGTGGCAATGCCCCGATGTGGACGAGGAAATTGAAGGTCGCTTGCAAGACATCTACAACATGGCGGAAGTTGTGATACGGCACAAAGTTGTTGTAGGCGGCCCTGCATGCAATCAAAAAGCTGTGGAGTTTTTCTGGGAGGTGTTAGCCACGTGCGGGCGACGACTTCTGGCAAGAGATGTGTCGGTGAGGACCGCACTGCGTGTACTCACCCGTTGGTATCCGCCATTTTTCCAACTCCGGCATGGAGAGCGCATGCTCGAACATGACTGATGATACCACGATCAGTTCGTCGTCCGAAAACTCATGCGCGCAAAAGTGCCAACTCCCGACGGCCTCAGCTATTATGCTTCGCCTGTCGGCAGGTATCGACACTTTGATGTTGGTAATGACCTCGTCCTTCCCGATGTCAATGCGACAGATCCGGCTCATCAGATTGGAAACCATTGCCTCGCGGAGATAGGCAAACGGCTTTTCCTCGCTAATGCCGACCCACGATCGCTTCCGACCACGTCGCACTTCAAGCATTGCCTTTTGTTCTCGCGCGGCATCCCGGTGGGCGCGATAGGCGTGCACCTCGAGGTTTGTAATGCATTTAACATTCATAGGGCTCGCCATAACATCAGTCGCTCCTAAGTCGAGACATTTCTTGAGCATTCTCCGATTGGCGATTCGCTCCTGGCTGGAGGATCGCGCTTCTAACTTCCGATGTGCTATTGCGTCGCAAGAAGCCTCTGAGGATTCAGGAGGGCTGGAACTATCGATAGCGTCGCCGCTTGCCGATGGCGGGAAAGCGATGATGGGAACAGGGACCACAAGATTCGACAAGTTCCGGAGCTGTGATTCCGAGACGATTCTCTGCAGAAGTGCAAGACCGTAAAGATCTTCCTCGTGGTCCTCGTCCTCGTCTATTGGCGGAGGAGAGTGTGGGGACGGTGTGCGAGATCGTAACCGTTCGGGGATCCGGTCGTCGTAGGGAGTGTCTATCAGGATGAGCGTCGGCTTTAGCTCGACCATAGACACATCCTGTAGACTGAGCCACTGTTGCATGCAGACGGCTCCTTTGCTGATAAGGTGGACTTTTCTCGAGTCAGTCAGGCCACTGCTACATTATTACGTCCGTACCGTGATAGACTAACCTTCTCCAAAAACATTTAGCAGATGTTTCACATTCTCCGCAATATGTGTCGACTCCCACTGGACGTCCTCCGCTGCCGAATCTCCGTCAGAGCTGCTCAACCGCCTGTCCTCTTTGACACTGCGGTCGATGTAGAGGACATTGCATGTCCCTGGTTCCATGGTGGCTTCACAAGGCGACTAGTCTTGCGACTAGCAATGCCTCTGCCACACAGTGGTCAAGACCACAGAATTCCTCTCAGCAAACCGCTGCCAGTCCGTCGGTTTTAATTGGCGGGGTTGGAATGGAAGTTTCGCTCTAGGGCCGTCGGGAACCTGGTCGATGGCCTACAGATAGCCGCAGCTGATCGCGCGCTGATGAGGTCGGCTCCAGACAAAATCAGATGTAAAAAATCTTTCGCCGCCTATCGAGGGCTTGTACCACTCAGTCGTCGGTAACAACAATCATGGAATGGCAACTCCCAGACACAACGGGTCTCCGAGGAGGCGGCCGCTCTCTACAGAGGGGATATCCGTCAATCGCAGCGGGTTCTCGATGTCCTGGTCGAGTGGACCGTGAAAGGCACGCGCCCCTAAGTTCGGTTCCGGGGGATTCTCGATGCGACGGGGCTCTGGTCGTCGAGGCGCTCCGTAGATGACATGCGAAACGTCAAATCAATATTGCTGGAAAGGCAAGATGGTCAATGGAGTTTCGCAAAGGACGAAGTTATACTAGGCGGGACCAGTCGTAGTGCGATGCGCTAAATGTTTCGAAGCGAGTCGGAATAGGAAGAGCACGGCTGGACGATTGCAGACACAGCTAATAAGTGTAAGGAATGGACAAGACGTAATTAGGAGGGTAAGACAAGTTTAGGTAAGAAGGAAAAGGGAAAGCACAGTACAACCTGAAAGTTTGGTGAAGGTGCTGTGAATTGTGGAATGCAGTGGGACAGGGCCGCTTAAGGGTCGAAGATTTGAGAGAGGCTAGAGGTACCGTAGACAGAGAGAGGGATCGGACAAGGCGATGGCCAAGGCGGGCGCATCTGAGGTGCAAGTGGTGCTTTGGCTCAGGGCTCAGACTTGAGCTGGATTCGACTTGGGACTAACGGTCCCTGGGAGGGAAGGTGGTGCAACCGGGGGACCAAGTGAGGGGACGCTTCTTTTGGCGCCTCACGTTCCATACCAACAGAAGGTCAATTAATGGACTATTTACTTACTCGGACACGAAGAGATATGTAGGATGTTTGGTCGTAGTCGGTTAACAGTTCGACGAGCAAAAAGCTACCTTACTAGCAAGCGCGATCTGTTCTGCGTCACCGAAGGTCACGGCCAAGGGCGGAGAGTCTGGTCGGCGCGGGTCGCGGAAGTTTCACGCAGCAGAAGAACAAGACGGCAAACAAGATATAAAGAACAATGTCCCCCTGAGGAAGGTAGAGACAACGCCAATAGAATGAGGGTTCTATAGCCTCTCTAGTAGGAAAGCGAAGAATGAGAGTGTAGAAAACGGGAGTGCCGAGCCTTGAGATGGAAACTCTACGACTCTGCGACCAAAGACGGGAGAAGGCGAGGTGTGTGGACGACGGATGATTTCAATTGGATAATCCTACCACCGTCAACCATGCATCGTGGAGGTACCCTTGTAGCTGGCACCAGTAACCTTGGAGAGTCCTATGTTTCGTGCTAAGTGATTACCTTAATTCCAGGTACGCTTCTTTTGTTCACAGTAATAGGTAACTTGAGCAGCACAATCCGAATGCTAGGTGCCGGACAAATAGGAAACAAGAAGTTGATGATGGCCAAGGGTGCCGTGACTGTCGTGGTAAAGGTCTGGCAGTCACGAGCACACTGTGTTGGAACGAGCCGAACAAGGGGGAAGGTGCGATGGATGCGATGCGATGGGTGCGATGAGTGCGATGAAGTGCCAAGGTGGGTGGGGGAAGGTGCCCCTTGCGATGCTAGCGTGCCAGATTTGCCAGTGGGAAATCGCGGAGGGAAAGTGGGAAAGTGCCTGGATGGAGAAGCCGTGTATTTCTCAGTGGGTAGTGGGTACGTAGTCGAGGGCTCCAGCTTCTGGCGGTCTTCGAGAACAGCCATCGAAGCCTGCAGCACGCTTCGAAACGCAGTGCCTGTGGCAAGCCCTGCAGGCCTGGCACGCCCTGCAAAAGCGCGGCCCCCTGCAAGCTCGGACTGGCAGAGAGCTGACCAGTGACCAGGGATGGTTTTTGTGGTACTTGTAAGCTCCGAGAAAGAGGGGTCCACAGAACACAATTGGAAGGAAGCGGCCAACCAAGAGAAACGAGCGCCCCGTGGACGCTAGTGCTGCAAACCTCCTGCCGCCACCATTTTACCAAATTCCCACCCACCATGAGATAGCGAAGTGCGGCCAATGACAGCCCATTGTCGCACCGACTTCATTTTTGATATTACCACCCGAAAAGCACTCTCTGCTCCTGTTACTCTCGGAGAGAGACTCCAGTACCGACAAAGTTGGGTGGAGCCCGTCTACCAACATCACATTGTCTGCCAGACTGTGTCGGTATTGCTAAGCTTAGTCGATACCACAAAGTAGAGGCGCCAAACTAAGGTAAACTCTAACTTGTGTCCTTTTCTGTCTCTTTGCTTGCTGAGGTTGGGGTGTTTCGGCAGTGGCCACTTTGTTTGGGTGGGAGCGTCTATCGCACACGGCAGGCCGATCGCACGTCGCAAATTGGAGGTATCGCGCATCGACTGTACTAGTACCGTGTTCGTTCTGATTAGCAAGCTCCTCGAGCTCTGCGAACTTGTTCTGCTTGTCCAAGAGACACGCGTCCCCTGCCCAGGCTTGCCGACCAAAGTCTCACCTAACCCTTCGACTCCGTCGATGAAGATGGAAAGATCGCCATCACGGGCAGGAGGCAGGGAGGGTCGCGGTACCATCTGCGCTGGGGGTCCGCAAGTGTGCCGGCAGTGTCGCCATTCTCCCACACGATTGCCCGCCCTTGACTCGAAAAACCCACTCGACTTCGTCACCTTCCTAATCCCTCCCTCGAGCTCCGGGTTTCGCTCCATTCACTCCATTCATTATCCACCAGACTACCGCAGCTATTTACAAGTTTCCACCAAATACATTGAGACCTTGGGATGATCAGTACATAGTTGGGTATCTAGCGTCGAGTCGTGTGTACTGCTGACTTTCCCAATTCTACCTCTCGCGGATCCTGGCAGTTCAGCTAAACTTTTGCCGAGGCCCGGTATATGTTGCGCCCAATCCAATCTATATTGCAAGTTAGTGTATATTCGCCAAAAGAGAGTTCGACAAAGTTTAGCCTGCTCTTTTCTTTGCCGTTGCATATTCCCCAAGTTCCACACGCGACCATTAGGGACACGGTTGTGGTTGGCAATATACACGGTGACCTATCACGCGCTCACAAAATGATGCCAGCGTCGCCTTGAGCCTGCGACGACAAGCTGACGAAGCGGGGGAGAGAGAACCCCTTCGTCACTAATCCACACACTGTAACCGTAACGAGCAACGGTCCACTCTCAGAGACGTCCGAGATGTTCTTGGCCACATGCATCATTCAATGGTTCGTTCCTGGAATGACGGTTATTACTTCTCGAAACCCAAGATTCCAGTTCGCGTCACCTGTCAGAAATGCTTATGTCTCTGCGGAGGTCGGGAATGGGCCGTTATAGTCTCATAGATTCTAAGACAGTGATCAACTTTTTTCTAGCTCGCTACCGAAAAGGGAACGCCGTACAGGATGAGTGTCAGAACTCTCAACGTAGACGAGCCGGCGCAAGATCCGACAGTCACTCCGGATCATCCGCAGACTGTGGCTCAGCCGCCGCCGCACCCTCGGCGGTAGCCTCGCGACTGGCAGCAGCCTCCTGCTCGAGCTCCTTGATCCGCTTCTGGCCCTCCTCCGTCGTAGCGTCAATGACCTGGTCCTCCAGACTCAGGATACCGGCCTGTCGTCATCGTTAGCAAAACCACACACTCAAACATACTATCGTCTGCACGGGGTATCATAAACTCACCTCGCCAAACAAGCCAACCAATTCCTCCGCCTCCTCAACCTTCATCCTCCCAAGTACCTTGTTAACCTCGTCCAAGCTCCCCGTCTCGAGCGCCTTCCTCATCTCGGGCTTGAACCCCTCGTATATCTTCCTCTCTTCAGTGCCCTCCTCCGGGATCCGGATGTTGATCACCGTCCCCGGCTCGACAGCATGCAGCTGTATCTGCTCCACCCCTTCTCCCTCCCCGCCCTCCGCACCCTCCGCCGCGCGCTGCGCCCTGATCTCGGCCGCCCGCGTCCTGATCTTGCCGTACGTGTCCTGCACGTCCCTGTAGAAGATGTCGCGCGCCTGGTGGCCTGGCGTGGTGATGCGCTTGAAGAAGAGCGCGACCCCGTCCCGCCCCAGCGCCCGGCAGTACTGCAGCAGCAGCGCCTGGTGCACGCTCTGCCGCGCGTAGCTGTCGCGGCCCTCGAGCTGCGCGTCGAACGCCAGCACCAGCAGGCCGTCCGTCTCGCGCTCCGTCAGGATCTGCGGGTGCGACGACAGGAAGGCCAGGGACTCGCGGTACGACTCCGGCGCGATGGCCGCGAACTCGCGCGCCTCGGGCGACGCGCTGATCTCTTCGTCGTCGAGGTCGACGTCGTGCTTGCTGGCGGCGTCGTTGCCGGCGGGCGTCGACCCGGAGGCAGGTGATGACGCCTTCGCGGCGGAGAAGCCTGGGTTGAGGAGCTCGACGTCTTCTTTATTGGACTCCCCTGGCTTGGACTTGTTGACGTGTGAGCTGTCGAAGCCGGTGTGGATGCTCTCGCTCGTGATCTTGCTGTGCTCCAGTTTTTCCAACCCTTCCAGTTTCTTCAGTAAGTCTTTCTGTAGATCCTGGACTTTGGTCAGGTGGTCTTCGATCTCGGTTATCATGCCGCTGTACCGCTGATCCTGCTCGACCTTCTTCTCATCCAGCGCCTTGTTCACCTGGTCCAGCAACGTAGCCATCATCTTGGTATAGCTAGGGAGCTGCTCCTCGTTGTTGTGAACACCGGCCGGGCGGGGTGGCGGCTGGTCATCCTTGGGGTCGAGCGAGGCTGCCGATTCCATGACGGCCTGGAAGGCGACCTCGCCCGGGTTACGGGTCTGGGCATCGGCTGCATGGGCCTTGAGCGAGGCGAGTAGGGAGGAGATGCGTTTGATCAGACTGTCGTTGATGATGCGCTCGTACTTGAGGGTCTCGATCTGGTGCTTGCGCTGCTGGCGCTCGGCGTGAATCTGGTTCTGCTTGGCCCGGATGAAGGACCGCTTGTCCACGTTGGGGTGCACTTCAATGTCCGAGTCATCGCTGAGCTCCAAAGCGTCCCACTTGCTGTAGTCAACCGGCATGTTGTTGGCTCGTTAGACACTTTCAATGACCTCTAAACAGAAAAGAGAAGAAGTAGTCCACACTGGCACATGAGTCTCATGTTGTCCTTATAACAAGGTTGTCCATTGCATGTTTATTTGGATGGAGGGGTAGCTGGAAACACTGGGTTCTCGAGGTGGGGTCGCTGGTGGAAGTGCATCGAAGCTTCAAGCTCGTTTCTCTAATAGAGGACCCTAACCCTCCTGATTGTTCCCTTTCATAGGCTCTACACGTGTATACCTACCTAGACGTACAAACAGCGACCTCCCGAACCAGAACAGCTACAACTACCTACCGCCTCGCCTCCCTCTTGTCCCAGCTCTCGTTATACAATCCATACTCGACCATCTGCCTGCCCCGATCTTCCTTCCTTATCCCAATCCCGCCAACCTGGCACTCGGTCGTGCTCATCCTCTGCAAGCCGTGATAATCGCCAGCCAACTTCGAGAACACGTTCAACGCATTGTTCCTCCCAATGTCGACCAGGTCCCTCGGGGCCATCTTGACGTACTCGTCAAACCACACACTGCCGTTCGGGATGCTCTCAAACGGATAGTCAATGCTGAACATGACCGACCTGACCCCGACCTCCTGGACGGCACACATCAGAGCCGGCGTCGAGAAATGTCCCGACGTGGTGATGAACAGCTGGCTTCCAAAGTAGTCCCTCACGCACCTGTCCTTCCGCATCGGCATGTCCGCGAACCGCGCGCGGTTTAGCTTGTGGTCGATCCTGTACAGATCGTAGGGGATGTGCTCGCCCATGTGCCCGATCACGAGCTTCATCTTCGGGAACCGGTCCAGCACGCCGCTCGTCACAATCCCGAGCACGTGCATGGCCACCCGCTGCGCATATCCCAGCGCCGAGAACTCCAGCCACGGCCGCCCCTTCCACATCATCTCGTGGATCGGCCCCGACGCGGCACGAGGGTGGATGTACACCGGACAATCCTGTTTCTCAGCCTCGGCCCAGAAGGGATCGTACTCCTTTGAATCGTAGAAGATCATGCCCTCCTTGCCCTCCTTGTCCTTAAAGGTCTGGAAATCATTGATCATGACGCCGACGAACCCCTTCTTCTCCTCAAAGCACCTCTTGAGCTCCTTCGCCGCGACGGCCGGATCGTGCATCGCCACCGAGACCATGCCCGCGAACCGAGCCGGGTTGCGGGCGACCTCGTCGCTCATGCGGTCATTGGCCAGCGTCGCGAGGGCCGCGGCGGCCTGCGGGTCGGCTTCGCCCTGTACGCCGGGAGACGAGAGCGACAGCACCATGAGGTCGACGCCGTTCTCGTCCATCTGCTGCAGCCGCGTGCCGTGCACGTCCATCAGGTTGGCCGCCAGGTCACCGCCGATGACGCCCTTGGGCGCCAGCGTGGTCGGGTCGTAGGCCTTGAAGTTCTCTGGGATGGCCCATGCCTCCTCTAGCGCTATCTTGCCCAGCATTGTGAAGGTTTGCGGTTTGTGGTAGGATGGGATGTTCTAAGTGGTGAGTAACTGGGCTGTCTATGTGATATAAGAGAACCCAAGAGCTATCAGGATCGAGAAAGTACAGAAAAGGAAGAATCCCAGAGGAGGAGGTCCCTTGGTATTAATGTCGACCTCCGGGATATCTCCAAGCCTGTCTCCATTGACGGAGTTTGGCTTGTCAAACTGTCGATGCCGAGTTACCCCTTACTCCGCATCTACTCCAATGCCCACAGCATCGAGGACAAAGGCTTAACTCCCCGGGCTTACCCCACATCGCCATCTGCCGACAGACTATAAGTGGTAGATTCCGGGGAGCATACCCAAACTACCGGAGACGACGTCGGATGGCAGACAAACACAAGACTAAACTCTCACTCAGCGGATTATCTCTCAAGATGGTCGGGGGTTGGAATGGGAATAAGACTATTTGACAGCGATAACCACAGTCCACCTTCTCAACACTAGGCCATCACAGCTCAACCCCACCACAAGACACTAAGCATGTCATCAACCTTCACGGCCTCCGTCCAGCTACCATAGCGCCGGATATCATTAAAAGCCACAAATGTAAAACTCAACAGGTAACAAGATCAAATAACATTATCATATCACTCGACGGTATCAGCGCTTCCCGCTCTGCTGACCCTCAACAAAGTTCAGCGCCTCCTCTGTGGGTACACAGTCGATGGTACTGTTCTTGTTGCGGAACAAGACGCCGTAGCACTTGTCCGCCACGCGCACGATCTCCGGCCGGAAGGTGGTGCAGATGAACTGCGTGCCCGCCTCGCGCGAGATGGTCTCGAGCAGAGCCGCCACCGCCGTGCGGTACTGTGCATCCAGGTTGGCGTCCACCTCGTCGAAGATGACCATGGGACTGGCTTCGGCCGCCTGGATGGCGAAGATGAGGCAGAGGGCGCATAAACCTAGTGAGGGATAGTTAGGGAATCAGCTGCACTTGACCGACGGAAATATATCGGGACTTACTCTTCTGGCCACCGCTGAGCTGCTGAATCTTCTGCTGCTCGTCCAGGGTCTTGGAGTTGAACGACACGCTGATGCCGACACCAGTGTAGTTCTCCACACCACCGCGCGGCTCTTCGTCCGAATCCTCGGGATCCTGACGGCGGTCCGCCCGCCGTTGGATGACGAGACGGCCGTGACCGGCTGGGACGAGACGCTCGAAGATGTTGGCGAACTCCCTCGACACCTGCTTGAAGGTTCGCTCAATCTGCTCGTCCTTGACCTGATCTAAATGAGCGACGAGCTCCTCGATAGACTTCTGCGACGTGTCGAGCTCCTTTCTCCTCTTGAGCAGCTGGTCTTGCTGCGTCGTGAAGCTGTTGTACTGCTCGAACGCCTTCTTGTTGACGTGCTGGTACTTCCGCAGCGCCTCATTGACCTTCTTGAGCCTGGCGGTGATCTAAATATCTCATGTCAGGACGTGATCGATTGTAACAGAGACAGCAGGATGACTTACCGATTCCGGCTTCATGCGCTCGTACTTCCCGAATGCCTCTTCGGGCAAGACACCGAGTTCTCGGATGTTCTTGGCAGCTTCCGCGGCCTGGCTCGTCAGCAGGGCCTTCTTCTGCACGTTTTTCTCGATCCGCCTCTGCTGCTTCTCGATTTGTCGTGCGAGCTCCTGCTGCTCCTGCTCCTTCTGCGCCTTCTCTTTCTCGAGATCGGCAATATCCTTGCTCAAGCCGTCCACCCGAGCTTCATTCGCTCGCAGCTGCCTCTCGACCTCATCCGCGACTTTCTGCGCCTTCTTAAGCTCCTTCTGGGCGTCTTGATAGCTCCCGCTGCCGCCAACGGAAGCTGTATTCTCGAAGGCTTGGCTGCTGAGCTGGTCCTCCTGGGGGTGCAAGTTCTGGTTGAGCTCCAGCTCGAGCATGCGTTTTCGGCCCTCGAGTTCGCGGCGCTTCGCGCTGACCTCGTTCCACCTCTTGTGTAACTGCGTAGCCTGTTTGTCCAGCTCCTCGAGCTGACGCTCTTCATTCGCCGACAAAGCCTTCTTAAAGTCCGAGGCGAGTTCGGCTTCGTGAGCCGAGAGAGTGTCGCCGAAGTCTTTCATGTTCTTCTCAGCCACTGCGTGGCGCTCCATTACAGAGGCTAGATGGTCCTTCTGCCTTTCTAGCTGAGTAGTCTTGTTACGCAGCTCCGCTTTCAGAGGTTCGAAGCCGTTGTCAACCTGGCGCATCTTCGCCTCAAGTTTCTGCAGCTCGCCCATGGCACGGGTTATCTCCTGGTCTTTGATCTCAATCTGCCTCCGAATCCTGTCAGACTCGGTAACGTGTGCCTCGTACTGGTCGCGCCACTTGTTGACATTTCGAACCGCTTCTAAGCGCGACCTTTTTGAGTCGATGTAACCTCCGGTCATGGCACCTCTCTTGTTCGTTGTGTCTCCTTCCGGTGTGATGCCGTCTATGCCATGGCTTCGGGCATACTGTGCTGCAATGGTGAGGTTGGGGCAAACAATCGTCCTACCAAAGACTTGCTGGAAGGCCTTCTCATACTGAGGATCGAAGTTGATCTTGCTGATAAGGGGCACGGCATCTGAAGCGCGCGGCAGGTTGGCCTGTCTTTGACGCAGCTTATCCAGAGGCATAAACGTGATTCGGCCCCCGGCCGATTTCTGCAATGCGTTGACGAGGTATGTCGCAGTGTCAGCAGTGTCGACAACATAATGGAAAAGACTCGTTCCTGCCACTTGCTCGACAGGTATACGATAGGCCTCGGGTACGTCCATCAGCTCAGCAAGGGTCCCGTACGCCCCAGGAATATCATGTTCTCGCTTCAGCCGGCGGATGGTTGCGAGGCCTCGCGATGTCATGCTGTCCATCGCGTGCGACAAGTCCCTTTCGGCCCGATCCCGCTCTTGACGGCAATTGGACATGACTGAGTCAAGCTTTTCGTCCTCCCGCCGCAGCCGTCGCCTCTCCTCGCTAAGTTGATCCGAGATCTCCTGGGCCTTGTGCAGTTCCTCAACAACTGAGGCACGCTTCTCGCCATATCCGTCAAGCTGGGCCCGAAGCTGGGCAATTTCTTGCTCTAGATTGACAATACTCTGCTGGACACTCCTGACCTCCTCTTCTGCGTCTAGACGGAGAGCTTTCTGTTTGCTAAGAGACAAGTTGAGCTCGGCAATCTCCTTCTTGAGCCAGGCATCTCTTTCTGCCTTGTTTCTGAACTGCGAGCTCCGAGTCTGCTTCGTGAAGAGGCGCGTTCGTCCCGCCTCAGCCGCATCCAACTGCTGCTTGACTTTGGCCTCCTCTGCTTTCCTCTTTTCAAACTCCGGAATAAGTTTGGCCAGCTCAGCCTCCTTGGCCTGGATTTGCTGGCGGACTTCCTTTAGCTGAGCCTCCTGTTGACGCTGCTGTTGTTCTCGCGCATGTCTATTCTCGTCCAAGTGCTTTGCTTTGAGTTCCGCCTTTGCCCTTGCTTTGGCCGCATCGCGGCGATCCTCATCCAGCTGGCGTCGCTCGATGGTAAGGAGTTCCATTTGTTGTTGCAATTCGTGCAGCGTCCGCTCCAGCTTCGCAATTGCCTTTTCACCGGCTTGGAACGCTTGCCGATCCTTATTCGAGGCGCCAGTGCCGTCGAGCCTGGCCTCCTCGATTTCGGCAAGCTTCTCAGCCACGGCTTCCTGCTGTTGGTGATGATATGCGTATTCGAGGCAGCGCCTCTCCCTGTCCTTGTCCTGGAAACCTCGTAACTCCTCCTTCTCTTCTTCCAGCTCGCTGAGCCGGTCCTTGATATATTCGAGCAACTCGTCAATCTTCTCGCGTTTGTTGTTGGTCTCATTCATGATTTTGAGCGACTCAGTTCGACGCTCCTCGTAGACCTTAGTACCGGCGATCTCCTTCAATAAATTGAGTCGATCGGATTCCTTCATGTTGGTCAAGGCAGTGACGCGACCTTGAGGAACGATATAGTATGGATTTGCTTTGGAAAAACCGGCTGACTCGAGGAGAGACGTAATGTCCTGCCTGGTGACGACCTTCTTGTCGAGCGAGTATTCGTCCTTCTTCAAGCCGATCGTTCTGCGGATAGTCACCTCCTCTCCATGTCCAGGAAATCGAGTATCAGCGTTGTCGAAGATAACCTCAACGTACGCTGACATGACAGCAGAGCCGGAGCCTTCATGTAACAGACCTTGCCGTTCTTCGCGGGTCATCTGAGTGTAGGCATCGCTGAGGACGAACCGTATGGCGGCGAAGAAGTTACTCTTGCCGGAGCCATTGCGCCCAACGATAACGTTCGTGCCAGGGGAGAAGGGCTCAATGATTGTTTGGTCCTTGTAACTTTGCGAAGGTCAGCGCGCGTCCACAGATAAACTTGTTAGCAGGCATAGCTCTACCTCTTGAAGCCCTGGATAATGATTTGTTTGATGAACATCTCCCCGACCGCGCTGTCAGAGCGACAGCTTGGGCAATCGTGCAGAAATTCACGAGTCGCAATGCTCAAGGGAAGAGCAAGAAGGTCAGTATCGCCGCTGGTTTATTACGGTGGTGACTGAAGTCTGAGGATACCTTGTCCTGGTGGCGGCAGTCACGTCTGGTAAATTGAGGGGAGCCCTACCGTAGTCAGACGCGTCGCGATGCGATGGGAAGAAAGTGGGCTTGGGTGAGCGTGATCCATAAATCACATGACTTCTGTATTGATTCTTGGTGGCCCATGCATACCTCTATCCGCAGGGTCCCCCCTAAGAATACGTTGCGTTTGTTGTACTGTACATTTCCTTGATGCTATACGCAGTAACTCCCGTGTCAAGCGGGTTCATACAGTTTGAAACATGTGCATTTCAATTCGGTTCGACCATAGTCCGTACTATTCGTACTTGGACTCTAGAATGACTGAGGGATGCTCATCCAGAAAGGAAAACGACTAATATCAACCGAAGCAGCATATGAGAGCAGCCAGCACCTCGTAAGTCCGGATTTCAAATGAAGAAACTCAACAATACGCGCATACTTTTTATTCTCCTGATGGAAAGCCAGAGTGGCTGGCCCAGGTCCGAAGTCACCAATGCATGTTCGGTATCGCCAAGACATGGGGGGCTAATTTATGGCACTAGCGGCGATCGATGCTGGAGCTGCACCAAGCGTCACAGCCGTGCAAGGGTCTGCTCTCATGCTGAAGCTTGACGAAAGAAGTTCCAGCTTCAATCTTTGTTGGTCAACTAGACGGCTGGATGTTACAGTCATAGACAGCGATACAAGCAAATAAGAATATCATCTACATATAGCTGCCTGCACCTCGTTGTGGCCTAACTTCCACATTGTCCAAGAGGCTGAAACCACCATCCGAACCACATCGACTATGCATCTAGCACTTGGGACACTGCTCGGTCGAGAGACACCAAGGATTAAGGTATATTCTAGGCATAGGCCATGCCCGCAAAGCCAGATCATTAAAGCCAGTCAAGCCAAGTATGTGGTGTTCCTCCCGGGTGGCACCGGTGCCATATGCCTAGAAATGTATGTTAGGAGTATGTCCGTAAGGAACCGCTGTGACCAGAGCGGCCGCGTATAAACTTGTGATGCTCGGATGACGCGGACAGCTGTGCCTTGACTCTACTCTTGCGGTGCACGACTATTTGGATGGAAGAGTCATCGGAGTTCTACGTGGCGGGGGATCAGGCAGAAGGAACGTGAACTCCGAGATAGAACACAAAGGGCCAAGGTATCGCTGCCAGGCTACGTTCTTGAGGACAGGTTCTATAGCAGCGTATAGGAAGGAGATAAGCTGCAAATAATGACGGACGGGAGTAGCCGTTCTCTGTTTGTGGCTCTGGTGCAGCCGTGTCTTGTGGTGTAGCAGAGTTCGATCCTGTTTGATAGCTAACGGTTCGAGCGATTCGAACGGGAAGGAATCGTCGAAAAAGAAAACCAAAAAAAGGCAAGGCCGCAAGGGAGATGGACGAGAACGCACGGGCATTTGGAGCCACAAGAGTGGGTCAAAAACAAGGATTGACAGGGTATGACATTGCGAGAAGTGGCGCTAAGAAATTAAGCGAGACATGGGCACAGGAGGGAAGGAACCGTTGGGAGGTGGTCTCAGACGTGTATAAAAATACTGCAATATTCGTATAGAAGCCCGGCCTGCCCTCCACCCGACTTTTTCGACTACACTTGTCACTTGTCCCCCCGTCGACTTGCATTCAGGCACAAATCCACAGCCTGGAGCACCCACACCGGTGCACAGCGCCACCCCAGCCAATCAGTTGCATCTGCGCTGAACATATCCCAAGCAATTTCTGCCTCGTTTTATCGTCGCATTTGCACTAACAGCCGACTCACCTTGCACTCACCTTGCATTTCACCGAAAGCTATCTTTGAGAGTATCGCGAGGCTCTCCACTTTTACACGGCACGCTACACGACACCAAGCGCCCCTAGAAACAGGCGCTTTCTCACTCGAATCGGTGTGAACTCTCACGGAAGCTTAATCTTCTCCCGTACCACACAATAACACATCTTGTGTCTTGCACGTGACTGCACCTCGTTTCACTCTTCGTGTAAGTTCATTGGCTCTTTTCTTATTTCACCCCCAATATCTCTTTAGTACGTTTGGAAGTTCTGTTTGCAGTATGTGTGAACTGTCTCTCCTTTGTCCATATATATACATATATATTCGCGGTGATGAATATGTGTGTCACACACATCGTCTGTCAGGTTTTCGCATATACGACTGTCCCTTTAGCTACCGCCATGCCTACAACGTGCAATTACATATAGATATTCAAGTCTGGTAACCGTTACTAAGTAATTCTGTAGGACCATGTCACATGGACAGTGACCCCTGATAAGCCAGCATTCTGACATGAAGCGAAGATGGCGTCCAGGCTTGACCGGCTTGTTACCATCGTCGAGACGGGGAGTACCCGGCTCATCAGGGACACTGCTGTCAACCAGCTAGCTGATTGGCAAAAGACTCATCCTGAAGAGCTGTTCAATCTTCTCTCTCGAGTCGTCCCATACCTTCGCCACAAGGACTGGGAGACTAGGAATACTGCAGCAAAGGCCATCGGGAAGATTGTTGAGCATGCACCGCTTTATGATCCCAACGAAGGCGAGGCTCCCAAGGAGGAGGTAACGAAAAGCGAAAATGGCTTTGTTAAAGAGGAAGAAGACAACAAGGACGTCGCATTCGGCCGCGACGACTTTTATAAGCTCGACACACTCGAGATTCATAATGTGCTGAGGTATGGCAGAGAATTGCTGAGAGGTGGTCCCGTTGATTACGCCCTCGCTTCTCTGGATCCTCAGGCCCGCCTGGAACACCAGAAGAAGACCCTTAATGGCCGACTTGGTCTGCTTGGTCGTCATTTCCGCGATGAGGAGATGCCCATCATCTCTGATAACCACAGCCCATCAAGTCCGCAAGAACAAAACGGTAGCAACGGCACTAATGGATTCGGTCGGCAAGATAGCCTAAATGGCGCGAGCCAGAGTCAAAACCCGGAAGAGTCCGGTTTGAGTACGCGACAGCTCAATGTTCTGAAGAGGAAGCGCAAGCGAGAGGCCCAGAAGGCCGCGCAAGGGAAAGCAGGTTTCGGCGACTTGTCGATCCGTCACACGGCTACCGCTGGATCCGAAGGCTTCGCGGACGACGTTTCCATGGGCGACGGAGATGCCAAGAGTAACGGCAAAGTCTCAGAATACTTCAACTTAGAGAGGCCGAGCGATGTCGACGAAGACAGCAAAGTTGTTTCCGAGTTCAAAGGCCCGGTCATTCCCATCAAATCCGAGCTGGAAGCGGACGAAGTCGTAGATGGTACCGAGTGGCCGTTCGAGCGCCTGTGTGACTTCCTCAAGATGGACCTCTTCGACCCGATGTGGGAGACACGCCACGGAGCGGCAATGGGCTTGAGAGAGCTCGTCAGGGTTCATGGCCTGGGAGCCGGGAGGACGAAGGGCCAGTCTCGTGCAGAAAATGATGCCCTCAACCGCGCATGGCTGGATGATCTGGCGTGTCGTCTGTGCTGCGTGCTTATGCTGGACAGATTCACTGACTATTCTTCGGACACCTCGGTTGCTCCTATCCGCGAATCCGTAGGCCAGACACTCGGTGCCGTTTTGCGACATATCCCCAAAGAGTCTGTTTATGCAGTCTACCGCATTCTGTTCCGGATGGTCATGCAAAACGACCTTCAGCTTGATCGACACATATGGGCCATATGCCATGGCGGTATGATCGGTTTGCGGTACGTTGTTGCTGTTCGGAAGGACCTGCTCCTCCAAGATGGTGACATGATCGATGGCGTCGTCAGTGCTGTCATCAAGGGCCTCGGCGACATGGATGATGATGTGCGTTCGGTCAGTGCCGCAACGCTCATTCCTATGGCTAAGGAGTTCGTGACGCTGCGTCCTGGCGCTCTGGACGAGCTCATTCGCATTGTGTGGGAAAGTCTCTCGAATCTCGGAGACGATCTGAGCGCCTCAACTGGAAAAATTATGGACCTTTTAGCCACCTTGTGCAGCTTCCCTGAAGTACTAGAGGCCATGAAGCTGTCAGCCGCACAAGACGAGGAGCGGTCATTCACGCTTCTAGTTCCTCGACTTTATCCTTTCCTTCGCCACACGATCAGCTCGGTCCGCCTGGCGGTGCTGAAGGCTCTCATGACTTTTGTCAATCTTGGGAGCGAAGCCTCCCAAGGCTGGCTAACAGGAAGGCTTCTCCGGCTGATATTCCAGAATATCCTTGTGGAGCGCGACCGAGATACTCTCAACATGTCCCTCGAGCTATGGTCCGCACTTGTGAGGTGCCTGGGCAGCAACCCTGCGATACTTGCTGACGAGTTCGCGCCGCACGTTGATGCGCTTATGCAGCTGACTCTCCATCCCATCGGTGTATCGAGACACCCGCTGCCTATGAATGCTACACTTTTCTTGAAGCCCTCTGGAGGCACGTACTCGATGCCTAGCGGTCCGACTGCCACGGTTGCGAGGCGGTCATCCCCGATAGAAGGCGGAGAGAGGGCTTCGAAACGTCGGAGGAAGTCCACCAAGGTTGATGATGTTCCAACGTCTTCTCATTCTCACGACGTGGACGGCCACATGATGCAAGGAGACGTTGACCTGGTGGGAATGGACGTACTAGTCCGGTCTCGGGTCTCGGCAGCCAAGGCAATGGGCTTGATCATGTCTGTCGTCCCAGCAGAGAAGCTTGAGTCGTATGATGCCAGCGTTATCCCTGGTCTTTCATCGGCCTACTCATCCACACAGCTTACGGCAGCTGTGATTATCGAAGAGTATGCCAAGAACTGTGCCGTCGCTGACGAAGCCAAGAGGTTCACGCAAGCCCTTCAAAGGATCATTGACGCTGATCGTCCAACACACTACAAAGATCTCGTAACTTATTTACAACGGGCCCGTTCGCAATGCCAACAGCTCGTCAACATGTTCCGCGACCTTGGCAAGGTGTCGCATGGCAAGCTACCCACTCTGGCTGTGCTCGTCCAAGGAGAACCCGATGCAGGCCCCAGCGCCTTTTCTATCGTCAATGCCGAAAAGGTCGTTGGCGACGACTATGAACGGCTGAAGAAGGCCATGGCGCCCGGACAGCGCCTGATCGCCCTTCCCCAGCTGCAAGAGGCTCGCCAAGTAGCTACCGCTGCCGTGGAGGAAGCCAAGACAATCAAGGAAGTCCGAGACGCCCGTATCAAAGCAGCGGCAGCTTGCGCTCTTGTGGCGATGAAGGTATTGCCTAAGAAACCCAGCCCCTTGATCAAAGCGATCATGGACAGCATCAAGGCAGAAGAGAACCAAGAACTCCAAAGCCGATCCGCGAGTACCATTGCGCGACTCGTGCAGTTGTTTACGGAATCCGGTCGTCGTGGCCCTGCTGACAAGGTGGTTGCCAATCTTGTCAAATTCTCCTGTGTTGAGGTTGCGGAAACGCCCGAATTCCCGGTTCATGCTCATAAGACGAACGTCATCCTTTCTATGCAGAAGGAAGAGGACCGAGTTGACCATCCGGACGCTGCTAAATGGGCAAGAGAAGCTAAAGCTGCTCGCATCACTAGGCGTGGTGCCAAGGAGGCGTTGGAGATCTTGTCTCGCACGTACGGTGCTGACCTGCTTGAGGTGGTACCGAGCCTTCGCGCGTTCATGGTTGATCCTCTGACCAAGGCGTTCTCCGGCGAACTTCCTCCAGAAGCCAAGGATCCGGAGAACACTTTTGGACAGGAGATTGTCGATGCTATGTCCGTTATTCGCACCATGACTCCTACACTGCACCCTGCGTTGCATCCGTTCGTTATGCAGCAGGTGCCGCTTGTAATCAAGGCGCTTCACTCCGAGCTATCGGTCTTCCGGTACATGGCGGCCAAGTGCATGGCAACAATCTGCAGCATCATTACCGTCGAAGGCATGACTGCCCTGGTTGAGAAGGTCCTCCCTTCTATCAACAACCCTCTTGACCTCAATATTCGTCAAGGCGCGATAGAAACCATCTACCATTTGATCGCCGTTATGGGAGATGCCATTCTGCCTTATGTGATCTTCCTCATTGTCCCTGTCTTAGGACGAATGAGCGATTCCGATACTGAAATCCGCTTGATCGCCACGACTTCCTTTGCGACGTTGGTCAAGCTCGTTCCTCTTGAGGCCGGCATTCCAGACCCTCCAGGTCTTTCCGAAGAGCTTCTGAAGGGCCGGGATCGCGAGCGAACCTTCATTGGCCAGCTCTTGGATCCAAAGAAGGTCGAGCCCTTCCAGATACCTGTGGCTATCAAGGCGGAACTTCGCTCATATCAACAAGAAGGCGTTAACTGGCTTCACTTCCTCAACAAGTACCACCTACACGGTATCCTTTGTGACGACATGGGTCTCGGCAAGACTCTCCAGACCCTGTGCATCGTCGCCAGCGATCACCACCAGAGAGCCGAGGAGTTCGCAAAGACGGGAGCCCCCGACGTCAGGAGACTGCCTTCGCTGATTGTTTGTCCGCCTACACTTTCGGGGCACTGGCAGCAAGAGATCAAGACGTACGCGCCGTTCCTGAGCGTCACAGCCTATGTCGGAACGCCGCCAGAGCGGAAGGCCATGAAAGATCAGCTCGACAAGACCGATATCGTCATCACGTCTTACGACGTCTGTCGAAACGATTGTGAAGTCCTGGAGAAGTACAATTGGAATTACGTCGTTTTGGACGAAGGTCATTTGATCAAGAATCCCAAGGCCAAGATCAGCATCGCTGTCAAGAAATTGGTCAGCAACCATCGCCTCATCCTGACAGGCACACCGATCCAGAATAACGTTTTGGAACTTTGGTCTCTGTTCGATTTCTTGATGCCCGGCTTCTTAGGTGCCGAGAAAGTCTTCCTCGACCGGTTTGCCAAGCCGATTTCCAACAGCCGCTACAGCAAGGCTTCATCCAAAGAACAAGAAGCCGGTGCTCTGGCCATCGAAGCCCTCCACAAGCAAGTGCTGCCATTCTTGCTTCGTCGACTCAAAGAAGAGGTCTTAGACGATCTGCCACCCAAGATCCTGCAGAACTATTACTGCGATCTCAGCGATCTTCAACTCAAGCTCTTCGAGGACTTTACCAAGAGAGAGGGCAAGAAGATTACCGAGGAGGCTGGGAGGGAGGATAAAGACGCGAAGCAGCACATTTTCCAAGCTCTGCAGTACATGCGCAAGCTATGCAACTCACCTGCTCTCGTCCTAAAACCGGGGCATAGGGCGTACGAAGACACCCAAAAGTTCCTTATGAAGCAAGGAACAAGCCTCGAGGATCCCGCCCACGCACCCAAACTCACGGCCTTGCGAGACCTGCTCGTCGACTGCGGCATCGGCGTGGAAGGGCAGGAGTCCAGCGACCCGCTCTACACGCCCATCAAGCCGCATCGCGCCCTTGTCTTCTGCCAGATGAAGGAAATGCTGGACATGGTGCAGAACACAGTGCTCAAGAGCATGCTTCCCTCCGTGTCGTACCTCCGGCTCGACGGCTCTGTCGAGGCCAACAAGCGCCAGGACATCGTCAACAAGTTCAACAGCGACCCGTCGTACGACGTGCTCCTACTGACAACCAGCGTCGGCGGTCTTGGTCTCAACCTCACGGGCGCCGACACCGTCATCTTCGTCGAGCACGACTGGAACCCGCAGAAGGACTTGCAGGCCATGGACCGCGCGCACCGTATCGGTCAGAAGAAGGTCGTTAACGTTTACCGCCTCATTACGCGCGGCACGCTCGAGGAGAAGATCTTGTCCTTGCAGCGCTTCAAGATCGACGTTGCCAGCACCGTCGTCAACCAGCAGAACGCGGGGCTGGCGACGATGGATACGGATCAGATCCTGGACCTGTTCAACCTGGGTGATGCCGGGCCGAACCTTATATCCGACAAGCCCAAGGACGGGAGCGGCATCGAGGGCCGGGAGGAGGACATGGTCGATCTGGAGACGGGCGACGTTCGGCAGCCGGGCAAGAAGCCGGCGTGGCTGGATGACCTGGGCGAGCTGTGGGATAATCGGCAGTACGAGGAAAGTTTTGACTTGGATGGTTTCTTGAAGACCATGCAGTGAGCCTCTCTTTTACGATCGAGGTTGGAGGCTCACGAGATTACGAGTAGGATATGGTATTGCGTTTGATTTTTCGATACGCGAAGCATTGAGTTGGAATCGCATAGCGGGTCATCATTCTTGGAATGGGCATTGGGCTTTACGGTCTCTGAGCGTCTTGCAGCGCCTCGGCCGGAATAAGGCGCCGGTAGATACTCGTTGCCAGGGTTGGATGCGCTGGCGTGCGTTGTATTCTGTATAAATTGGGCTTGTAACATACATACAATAGGTCCTCTCTGGATGGGACGGAAGAAGTCTATTAACATCATCACCGATTGCAATCCATTACACTTTCACTGCAGGACTAACGTCCATGTCCAGGTCCAGTGCTTGCTTGGCTTCCCAGAAGATCTCCCCCAAAGCCAAACATCTAGACTTAGACTTTCATGAGAGCTCACCGACCAGTCAGTACTGTTCGGTAAGCTACATGGCATCACTCACAGAGACACAGGCAAGCAAAGTCAAACACACGCTGGTATCATTTTGCAAACTAACCACCATCTTACAAGTCGGTACGCCCCCCACCACTCATCCCCTTCCTCCCTCCCCTGCCCCCAACCCCCTTTCCCCGCGACACCTCCCCCCTCTACTCCTCCTCCTCCTCCTCCTCGTCCGAGTCCGGATCCCCGCCGCAGTACGACGACGCCTCGCTGTCGTACGACAGGTCATCGGCGCCCTCGTACCGCGGGGGGATCACGAGCGCGCGACTGTCGACCCTCGGGGCCGCGAAGAGCAGCCGCGCCCGCTTGACCTGGCGCGGCAGGTCCGGGTTGCCGCGCGGTGTGGCGGGCGCGGGCGCGGGGCTGACCTCGTCGATGGTGGTGAGGTCGATGACCTCTTGCTTGACCATCTGGTCTGCCTCCTCCTCTTCCTCCTCGAGGTCGAGGTGGTCTGCCTTGCGCTTGAGGGGCGGTGGGGCGGCGGTGGTGGTGGGGGTGGGGGTGTCCTCCTCGTCGATGAGGGTGAAGTCGAAGGACATTTTTGGCTCGTCATCGTCCTCGGTCTCGATCTCCGCTCCGCGGGAGGGGGTGAGGGAGGTGGTGGTGTCGTGGTGGATGGTCTCTGCGTCCTCTTCCTCGATGATGACGAACTTTGTCGACGAGTAAGGACTCTTTCTGGCTGTTGTCTTGCGAGCAGCTGTGGTTGTGACTGGAGCCTTGCGGGCAGTTGCCTTGACTGGAGACTTTCGTGCGGTTGCCTTGACCGGAGACTTGCGTGCAGTTGGCTTATCCACAGTTTTGCGGGCAGTTGGCCTGTCTGCAGTCTTGCGTACACCTGTCTTCTTCACTGGAGTCTTGGGAGTCAATCCCTTCTTGACGGCAGTCGACTTGGCGGGAGACCTGCTGGGGGTAGACGTGGGAGTTGGAAGGGTGTCGGCACCTGTAAGCCGAGGTGTAGTTGGAGTAGGGAGATTGGTGCGCGGCGGGGTGGTGGTGGTGTTGTACTTGAATTCCATCATCTCGACGTCGTTATCGCTGTCCTCTTGGTAGAGGGGGATACTGAAGATGTCGGACGAGGTGTCCTCAGTTTGAGGTGTCACTGGGGTCGGCTGCAGCTCAATGACGACAGACTTGGCTGACTCCTTCTTGGTCTCGGGCTTGACCTCGTCATCGGAATCCTCCTGGTAGAGGGGGTCGCTGAACATGACAGACCACTGTTTCTTAATGGCTGCCGGGTCATGCTCTTCGTCGGCGATGGCGGACTTGGATGGTTTCTTCCTTTGGGCTACGCCCTTGGGTGGTGGTGTGATTGCCTGCATGGGCGCACCGGACTTGGTTGCTCTCGGGACTTTCGTGGTGGGTGTCTGCTTGACCAAGTTCTTCTTGGTGGTGGTAGGCTGCGTGGGAGGTGTTGACTTGGTCGACGTCAACTTGGCTGAAGTTGCCTTGGACTTAGTCGACTTGGTCGGAATTGGCATGCGAGGAGTTGCCTTGGTGGGGATCGCCTTGCTGGAGGTTGCCATGGAGGTAGTTGTCTTGTTAGGAGTCTTCATTGGAGCAGTCTGCTTGGCTGAGGCCTTCTTGGTAGGAGTCTTGTCAACTGGGGTCTTCTTGGTAGCTGTCTTTTGGACTTGAGTCTTCTTCGGGGTGGAAACAGGGGATGGCAAAGAGTCGGCACCGGCATTGGGTTGCTTAGCCGGCTGGACAGGGGCCCAGAAGTCGAGAGCGACGGCCATGGAGTTGTTGGTCTTGCGAACCATGGTTGCGGTTTGTTAAAGGGGATGGATAATGTTGTGGGCAGCTTGGTGTACTTGAAAGACTGGGTAAGGGAAAATTCGAAGAGTATGGAACGTGATGATTGGAATAACTCTCCGATTTTTCAGTCAGTTCCTTGAGAGGATGAGGAGAGAAGGAAGAAGGGGAAACAGAGAAGATAAAATAGTGGTATATGTGTTGACGAGGACGTACAGGATGATGGTGCCTCGACCACAATAAGAGGCATCAATCAATAGGAGGAACTGTTATGAGATTGCTGCTATTGTTGTGACTATTGAGCTTGAACGAGACGAACAATAAGTTTGAAGCAGAACTCGATGCCTCCGTTCTATGGTTGAGACGAGGAGTAGTTTCCAGCTTCCAGATCCTGACGAGAATTTGCAGACAATAGACTGGATTTGAACAATAGAAAAACCAGACTTTTGGCTTGGTCTCCGGGGTCAGAGGCATTGATGAGAGAAAAAGGTCAATCAATCAATGGTTATGATGATGGTGAGAACCTGGTGACGGAGTGGTCAATGTGTGCTTCGATCGGGCTCTTACCCCGTGTACCATGATGGCCCCAACTGTTACTGTCAAGATGTTCACTCCGTCAGGTGCAGTAGGGTATCCAACCCCCAGCTGGACCGTCCTTGGTGTAAAGATGGCATTCATTGCTCACGATGTCAAGTTACGAGATGTGACATGCACTTGTAAGGTGGTCTCGGCATCAACACGGTCACCTCACTCCAACTATCAGTCATCGATACAGATACATAAGGAGATGCAATAAGATAGATGAACCACTAATGGAGGGATGTATGCCTTCAACTGATCGAGCCTAGAGACACACAATGCCCAGTAGTTGCTTTCTATGTCACTACTCTGATCTCTTCCCTTCCTCATCTCACCAAAACAAGCCACACAAAGCTTATATGCAAAATCGCGAGCCAAGGGATGGGAGAGAAGCAACGCGAAGATACTCTCGTCATGTACATTAAGACCCGAATCTTTTAAGACCGCTAAAAGGTGCCAGACTAGAAATAGACCCCCGCCGAGAATCTGCATCTCTTCAGGTTGACTAAACGAAATAGATATCTCCAACCAGTGACTACCCGCAACTTCGCATACACACCTGTGTAGGGGTCGCGATGTCCTCTCGCTAGCTAGGAACACTCCGTGCCACGGCTCAAACAACCCCTTTCTCTCATATCCCACGCACTACTCACTGTTCCAAGTATCATTGCTCCCCTCTCGGTTCTTGGGATTGCTGCCCCCTACCTTCCTCGCCCGCTCCCGCTATATCCGGACTCTTTCCCCTCGTGGGCAACATGTTCGTCGCCAGTGTATTCGGCCGATCCGCAGGCGGGCTCTTGTTTCGCCTCTGCTCAGCCGTCTCCTTGGCCTCCCGGGCCTCCCGGTACTTGTTCTTAATCCAGCCCGTGAGGCCCCTACTCGATTCTTCCCGGCCCTCTCTGCTATCCGTTCCCGTCAGAGACGTGTTCGACAGCGCATCCGTGCTCATTCCCGTCGGATTTGATGATTCGCCCGTGAAGCTCCGCCGTGGCTTGTCCATGCCGCTGCTTCCTACTGAGCTTGTGCTCATGTCGGCATTGAGATTTGTGCCGAGCGTTTTGCGTGGCGACGTTGATAGCGACGGATTGGAAGTCGGACCTTCCTCCTTCTTTCGCGATAGCCGCCAGCGTCTTTTCCTCTCTTTCTCTTCTTGAGCCTGAGCGGAGGCCGGCCCTTGCTGTTCGTCGAGCTGGTCGATATCCGAGCCTTCGTTGAATGAGCTGTGAAGCGACGTTGGAGGAGACTTTTGGTGCCGCAGACCATGTTCGGCGGCACTTTCCGGGTGAAGCGTGCTACTCGACGGTGCTTGGGATGCTCTCGGCGTTGATTCCGAGGTAGTATCAGTGGCTAGCCGTTGTGTGGCTTCCTCGACTGCCGGCGATGTCATCGCTAGCGGAGAATGAGAGTAGTCCAAGGGATTGTGGACCTCGACGGTGGGTGACCCGGCGCCCGAGTGAGGAAGCGATGCCGTCGAGCTGTGAGCACTGGGGTTGGCACTGCCTGGCAGCTTCTTCTTCCTGAGCTTATTTGGTGGACGTTTCTCGCTCTCGCCCGTTGGTGACCTCTGAAAGAGGCTTTGCAGTGGCCGCTCGCGAGAGGGCGTGACGGCCCCTGCCGTGCTCGGTTCCAAAAACCCTGGCTCCGGCTTATCTGCCGCTAATGTTGCCGTGCCCAACGCCAGCTTATTGCCTTGACCAGATGGTGCTTCCTGCGGCGGCGTCGCGACTTCCTCGACCACTGCAGGCGGAGGATGAGGCGCAGCGGCGGCATGGTGCGGAGTCACAGGGGTCAGTGGTGTGATCGGAGTCGCTGACGGGTCGTGCCGATTTTGGAATCTTCCAGACTGAAGCCCTGGTGACTTCTTGGATGGAACAGTGTTGCTCCGTCCCAATCCGCCTCCAGTAGGAGTTGTAGAGATGGCGGGACTTCCGGGACTGCGCCCACCGTTCGACTGCCGTGAGTGTCTCGACGACACAGACTTATTCCTCCGGATCAAGCCCTCCTTGGCTACGCTCTCCGCCCCTACGCTGGCGTTTGACAGCGAGCGCTGTATGCTGTGCCTGCGATTGGGATCTGGAGTCGCAGGGGTTTTTAGGACGGGTGTTGTCCCTTTCTGCACCTCGCGTACTGTTTTCTCGTCCGCTGCCGTGCCTTGCATTCCGATGAGGAAATGGTCTTGATTCTCGATCAGGAATATTATGACGCATTGGTTAAGACGGTACTCTTCTGGGGCCATTGCATGGTTGGGATGCGAGAGCATGCCTGGCTGGAAGATAGCCGCCAGGTTCTGCGAGTTCATCCTGTTCTCGTCCGACTTCGCAGCAAACACGGCGAGGAGATCGAGAAGGTAGAGCAGAAGCTGGCGGTTCAAAGGCGGTAGCTCCGTGATGAGCTGTTGATATCTGGCGATGGCACCGTTGACGTCGAAGTTATCGACGAACTGAGGCCCGTCCGCATCGCCTGCAGCCTGCCTAGTAGCCCCCCTCAAAGGTTCGCGGAATTTCTCATAGAGGTCTAGGGGTACTACCGGTTCGGGCAGATCGTTAAGGTATCGCCTGAGCACATTGGCCGCATCGTGCACAGTATAGCCGTCCCATACCAGCCCTTTGCCGTATCTGTCAGGGGAATCGAATATCGTCTTCAGCTCCTTGATACGCTTTTCGGACCCGCTCAGGCGGAAGATGCCCTCGACGTGGGTAGCTAAGTGACGTGTCAGATGCTCTGTAGGCTAATATTCAAGGCCTCTGCCGCGGTCCTGGGCCTGCGACAGCTTCCAGATGACTTTTACGTACCCTTTTCCTTTAGAAAGACGCCGCATTTCGCTACCACAATCGGGACATATCCGTATATATAGCTCTTTCCGTCCTCATCGATTAAGGATATTGCGACGTTGGCGTACGTGATACTCTGTCGTAGAGGGACGCCGAAGATGCCTTGGGGTTTGGGATCTGCGAGTGTTAGGTCGGACTTTGAGCGAAGCTTGGAATAACTGGGGCAGAGTGTGCAGCCGCCGCCAAACAGCCTGGTGAAGATATTGGAAGATCTCTCCAGCTGGTGTGGGTTGAGGCAGTGTGCTGTTGGGGCCACGCCTGTCTCCGGGCTCGCTTGAGGACCATCGCAATGCGCATCTAGGCCGTCGGACATAGTCTTTCCCAACAGAGAGGCACTGGGATCGCAGTCTGATTGACCGCCAAAGTGCTCGACAAAGGACGACGCTGATCTGCGGGGACTAGTGGACAGGGCTGAAGTACCTTGTGCCTCTTGATGCTTGGAGGGGATCTTGAAGTTCTTCCACCACGTCCTCAGGTCACGTTTACTCGGAGGAGAGGAAGCTTGGACGGCATTCGGGGCCTGACCGTGCGGTTGCTGGTAGGGCGGCTGGTTGGCATGCTGCTGCTGCTGTTGGGGTTGGTTATTGTTATGGGGAGTAGTTACTGGTGCGGCGGACGTCATTGTGGAGAAGGACGGCGCGACGGGCGACGACGGGCTATTGCCAGGTTGAGGTCGTCGAGAGCGATCGCCTCTGCTGCCCCCGGTTCGTTCGTCGATACGCAACTAGATGGGCGAGCAGTGCGAGGGACGTTTGGTGTTGTTTTCCGCGCGAGGTGCTGGGCGAGTGTGAAGGTGAGAAAGAGTGGATGGAAAGCGGAGTTGGTCTAGAGTGTGTGTGTGTGTATGTGCGCGAAGTACTAAAGTAATAAAGTGCGTTTTGTTTGATGAATGAATGGATTCTGGGTCCTGGCGCTGGCGCTGGCGGGTGGGCGCCGCAGCAAGCTGGGCAAAAAGAGAGCTGCTGTGACGCTATGCAACCAGGCAACCCCCAGCAAAGAGCACCAGGTCGACTGCGGTCCAGGTTTGGCAGGGTTGGGTACCAGTGGTCGGTCCCAAAGCTACATGCCTCGTCGGCTACTGGATGCGCTAATGCGACGAAAGTGGTGGTGGTGGTGGACTTGGTGGGCGGTAAAAGAGGGAAATCGGGGGAGCGTTTTTGCACGACAATGAAAGCCAAGAAGTGATCAACCACGGTGCAGTGAGGCTCAATAAGGTAGTCCTGGAAAGCTGCTGTGTTTGTGGTTTTGTCAAGCCTGAAGGGAAGGAATTGCGGGCTCTTTGCTGTGGTTTCACATACTCCAGACGGTTAAAAATAAGGTCTCGTTTAGGTTGAGCCCATGAAGTGCGACAGTGAGGTATAAAATAGGGCACGAATGAACCAACGTGACAGTATCCAACAGCTCTTCAGGTGTGACGCCCGCTGTGGCTTGGCCTCTCTGGCCAGTACCGGCTAGAGGCCAATCCCTCGATCCCACCCTGGCTAGCCTGGCTGAAGAGAATGTCAGGGGTCATCTCTTTTCCCCCAGGCCCCCATTTTCTCGGCAAGGACACGCACAGTATCCGCACAGTCCTCACAACGCTTGCGGCCCGTGCGCCGGGATTCACTGGACTGTGGTACGTACCGCAAGTACGGGCAGTAAGGCACCTCCATATGACTTGAGCTTAAACCCTAGATCTTATTCCAACATCGCAGGGCAGACATGTTTTTGCAGGTATAGACCTATCTAGCCAAAATATAGACATATGTCCTGTTTCTACTGTATATCAGTAGCAGCTCGCGCCCAATTCAGCCGCTACAAGACATGACAGCGAGAATCAAATCATCTTATCCGCTCGCGAGCAGACGGACCATACATAACTAGCATCTGGCCATCTCGTCTCGAGACCACGTCGTGATGAATTTGACAATGCCCTGTTCGCCAAGCCCGCCGGATTTGTTCCCAGATGCCTCGTTACGGCCACACGACGTTCTCGACAGTCGTCTGGCGCGTATCGAAAGGACCTTGTTCATTGACCAGCAATCTTCTGTGGCGGCGAGGACGATGTGTTGTCTTGCTCACACCCTTCGAGTCACATCGAGCTCCCGGGCTCGTGGCCGGTTGAGCTTCGGTGGAAATAGCTGTGAACATACACAGTAATGTCTTCATGCGTTGTAAAGGGAGCTTGTTCATGGAGCTCTCACGGCGTCCCCCGATGTTAGTCGACTGTCGTCAAAGCTAACTTATCCGGTACGATGGCAGTAGATCTTGACCTTCTTACACCCGGGAACTTAGTACTTAGTTGGGCTTTCCCTAAGAAGCTTATCTCCTACCCGGCGATCCGTCTTAATCTTCGGGGCACGCCCTCCTCGTCGTCGGCAAAACTGCCAGCCTATTCGCCTACCAGTCCGCCATGTCTCTTTCTCTGGCTATGATCTTCAATATTGGGATATGCAAGGCAGCCATAATTGTCGCCTGGAGTGGTTTTGGCATGCCCAACAAGACTTGTGGTGCTCGTCGATGTCACGTCATTCGTAGGAAGATATGCCTATAAGCCGTGTTGGAAACGACACTTACTTCGACGTGTTCTCGTCAAGAATGCGTCTTTTTGCTTGACCATATTCCCGTTAATAACATCTCGTTAGTGTGCCGACTATCGAAATCTCGCTTACCTATCCTGACAGATTGATATTCTATCACGTGTACTACCTTGTACTAAGATGCCCCGGCCATTGTGGTGGAACGGGCCATGCATCTTCGCTGTGGGCAAGTTTGGTCACCTGGCTGGAGCTGTTGTGGCCCAGAATGACGTTACCATGCAGCGCATACTACACACAAATAACAGCAGAGCTGACAACGTTGCCCGCAACATTTGACTTCTGTGCACGAAATGTCACAGATGCCCACAATATCGCAGGCCCGTTGCCATATCTTACTCTGTTTGAACTTCATTCGTGATGGTCAAACCCGTAAACCCGCCGCCGTTCCGCGGACGCCTAGCATCCTCCTTTCCAAATATAGAAGCCGGCGTCTGACTGGTTGCCGCGGCCGCCAGGAGCAAGCTTTCCAGAACCGAAAGCCTCGTCATCCGTAGCCACCCATTCGCGACTCGTGAGCCACCGCGGATCACGAGGCTCTTCTCCAATCCAGAGCCGTCAGATAATACGTAACCCGCACGTGTGTCTGCTGCACCCCTCAAGGTCCAAGTGTCTCAGATTATGCAGACCCATCCCCAGTGACTGGATAGCACAGCTTTTCTGCAGTGCTAGCGCAGAAAGTCCCCAAATCCGGGAGCAGATCTTCGGTACCTGCCGAGTTAACGGTCCTCGATCATGGAGGCGTTGACGCTTGCTTAGGTACGCACTCGTGGCTCTAGAAGCCAAAAACGTCCTTCTGGAATACGAGGTTCTAAGACTTAGGACGCGCAATCCTGTGCTGCAAGAACTTGAGGCGTTGTCCTTGTCGAAAAGCATGCGCTGTTTGGCAGTCGTCTGGTTGAGTGTTGAGAAAGTATACAGTGCGAGCTATGTAATGCGGAGCTATTGACGAGGCTGGAACTTGGACATCTTAACGACGACACCTGAAAAGCGATGGACGAGTGCCCTCCCAGAGACCTCCAAAAATATGAATGGAACTCTTCACCAGCCATATTGCCATGTCTCCCCATGCCACACCTCGAGGGGACCGATTAGAGGGACCTGCGCCCTGATACTTTCCTTCTCCAAGTAGCTACGCCGGAACTCATGCGATTATCGAAACATGGTTACCGAGTCAGTTAGTGGGCACGTAGTATGTAGCAGAAACCATATCAAGCCGAACCAGGCAATATACCATCCTGTTGACTCAAAAGTCTAGGATACAGTACCAGTAGGAGGTAAGCCAGCAGTCTTCGCGCCGGTTACCAGTTCTTGCGGACAATATTCAAGACGTGTTGATCCATCCAAATGGACCGGACATGATGCGCAGTGACCCTACATTGCCTCTTTCCCATCTGTACTTTCTGTCGACCCTGTTCTTGTGCCCGCAGCGTCTGCGGGTTAGGGACTTGCCGGATTCAGAGATCTCACAGCGATACTCTTGAGAAAAGGTCCTAGCAGCACCATACTTGCTGGGTGCTGTTGTCGTCCGTGACGAACTTGCCGGCTGTGGCTCTCTCGAGTAACATTCGCCTCGTCCAACAGCATGGGCAGCTGGCGAGACCGTGTGAAATCTGCCATCTCAATACCGCCGCCGAAGCAACAGGAAAGCCTTCCAGAAGTTCAGGAGCGGTCTCCGAAAATAACCAACCACGAGACAAGAGAGCCTATCTTCCTCGACAACCAAGATCCCTTGACTTCCTCTCAGTCAGCTCTGGCGATTTGGGTTTCATAATCGCAGTACATGAGTCAGCCTCTGCTGAGATCTTCGGTACCAGCCGCGTATCTTCGACGGCGTGGATTGTCTACTGGATCCGGCTATCGTTGAGTTTGCCTTTGTGACGGCCTGTTCTGAGTCTGATCGATTGTGTTCTCTAACGACAAGCGACTTCCGGAGGGTGGAAGGTGACGGTAGTCTGTCCGATTCGCCTCTCATTGAGTATGCTTCTGCGAGCGCCTCTTTTGAAAGTACTCGAGATTCGTCATCTTCCGCGAGGTTCTTACTTTCGACCGCCACCACATGCTCGAGGATAGAAACAGCCTCCTCGATCCGCTCGCATTGGAGGTATGCGCTCGCAAGTGTGTGTTCTGAAGCCAGCCGCGATTCGTCATCTTCCGTGAGGGTCTTACTTTTGACCGCCACCACTTGCTCAAGGATAGAAACAGCCTCCTCGATCCGCTCGCATTGGAGGTATGCGCGTGCGAGCGCATACTCTGAGGCTAGTCGGCCATGATCCTCCTCGCCGAGCGTCCTTCTTTCGATTTCAACTATACGCTCTAATATCCGGATCGCCTCTTTGACCCGCTTATCCTCAAGGTACGCGCTTGCGAGTGTATGCTCTGACGCTAGTCGGCTATGATCCTCTTCGCTGAGCGTCCTTCTTCGGATTTCGACTACACGCTCTAATATCCGGATCGCCTCTTTGACCCGCCTATCGTCAAGGTACGCGCTTGCGAGTGTATGCTCTGAGGCTAGTCGGCTATGATCCTCCTCGCCGAGCGTCCTTCTTTCGATTTCGAGTACACGCTCTAATATCCGGATCGCATCCTTGACCCGCCTATCGTCAAGGTACGCGATTGCGAGTACCTGCTCTGAGGCTAGTCGGCTATGATCCTCTTCGCCGAGCGTCCTTCTTTCGATTTCGACTATACGCTCTAATATCCGGATCGCATCCTTGACCCGCCTATCGTGAATGTACGCGTTTGCGAGTACATGCTCTGAGGCTAGTCGGCTATGATCCTCCTCGCCGCGCGTCCTTCTTTCGATTTCGACTATACGCTCTAATGTACGGATCGCATCTTTGACCCGCCTATCCTGAAGGTAGGCGCTTGCGAGTATATGCTCTGAGACTAGTCGGTCATGATCTTCCTCGCTGGCGTTGTCGATTTCTAGAATGTTCTCTAGTAACCGGATTGCATCGTTAACCCGCCTGTCACCTAAATACGCACGTGTAAGAACCTTTGCCAACGGCAGTCGAGACTGGTCGGTCTCAGCTAGGGGCACTCCGTCCAGATTCAGAACCTCCTCGACGCATCGTATAACCTCCTTGAACCGCCTGTCCTCGTCTAGACAAGATCCAACCCGCCGAGCAAGTTCGGATCTCTCTTCGAACGGACACTGGTTGCTGACACCAAGCAGCCGGAGTGCATGAGGAAAGTAAGCTTGCCATACCAGGCGGTCGGCAAGATCCCAGCCTGATGGAAAGAGCGCACCAACGTGTCGAATAGCTCTGACCACAGTCTCTTCGGTTCGCTGCTGTTCTTGAATCCAGATCCTGGTCGCTAATTGCACGAGCCGATGCATATCGTAAACCTCATCGTCATCCCGCCTGACCAAGAAAGCGTACCCAGAGAGTGTCCCGATCGCATAATCCGTCTCCTCCTCTGAGAGAGATTTTGGCAAGATTGAACGTGGAATAGCTTTCGGCTCGATACACGAGATGAAGGACAGCAGATCAGCCGCCGCAGCATCAGACTCCTGGATCTGTTTGAAAGATACGAGCCATGTGGTCGCCACTCCGTTCTGTGACCCGCGATATCGCGTGTTGTCTTGGAATTCCCTGCTCATTAGACTCATCAGGCCCTGCTCGCTACTGCGTAATAGCTCGAGATATCTCTTCAGAGACATCTTATTCCGATTCAGGTATGCGGCAGCTTGTGTGATGGCCAGGGGAAGGTAGGTTAGTTCTTGTAGAAGTGTTGCCGTTGCAGCCTCGTCTTGAAGCAACTGTTTCTGAACGAGCGATTTCCTCAAGAATTCTTCTGCATCCAGCGCGGTCATCCCCTTAAGCTCAAGAATGTCGCCCGTTGCCACCTCTGCACCGATCTCCAGAAATCGACTCGTGAAAAGGGTCAAGCCGGTATCGCTTTCCGGCAGATAATCATGGATGCCTGCTGATCCCCCAAATGATCCGAAAAGTACGTGCTTGTCGTCCGCATTGTCGACGATAAGAAGCCATCGCCCTGCGTCTTGCGACTCGAGGTGCCGTTGGACCGACCTCATTGGGTCTTCCTTGTCGGAATCCATATCTACACCGCATGCTTTCCCGATCTCCAGGTAGGCCTGCGAGAAGCTAGCCATACTTAGAGCCGGGATCCAGAAGATTGAATATGCCGGCTGATACTCTTTGGCCCAGTAGGCAAACTGCAGAGCGACCTGAGTTTTGCCCACTCCGCCAAGTCCGACTATGGCGAGCTTCTGGCACTCCTGGCGGACGAAGAGCCTTTCTTGGAGATCGCCAAGTACAGCATTGCGTCCCGTGAAGTTCCTGTTGCGGAGGGATGGCAGCATGTAGTGCCGGGAACGGTCATAAAGCCTGCTCCCACTTGGGCGTAAGTCACCTGAAGAAACAAAATATCAGCCTGTATCTTGGGTATCATAGGTTTATCGATTTCCGTCGTGTAGCAATCCTCAATCGGCACTTAATGTTCGATCTCCCGTGTTGTGTAGCCCGTCGCTCCATCAGATTGTCCTCCGGCGGCGTCTTGCTATCATTGACCAGTCCCGGCACGGCCATGACCTTACCTATCTTGAGCGCTCTGCTGTAGAGATCCTTGATATTACCAAGGACGAGCTTGAGGTTGTCTTGATCTGTCTCACCGGGGCCGAATTTGCACACCGCTCGATGATCTGCACTGAGTTTGACCACATTCTCGTGCTGCCCCGGTAATCCAAGATGTGCACTTTCTCTTGGGACAATCTTCTCAAAAGTTAGTACAGGCAGAATACGTCGTCCAACGGACTATGGGACCTACGTTGTCGAAGGCGCCCCAGAAAGAGACAATGTCATAATCGAGTGATTGATGACGCCAATGTCCCTGCAATATGTCGGAGAACATGCTACCGCTCTTCAACACTGTAATCACATCGTCGCCCTTTTGAAATCCCGCGCTCGTAGCGATTTTCGAAGCAATCATTCCGAGGCTCACCAGCTTCTGATCCCCGCCGTTGTGCGGCGTCGCAAAGAAAGCCAGAGCAGAGGTAGCGGCCTTGATGGGTGTGTACTTTGGGTTGTTCTGCGCATTGATAAGGGCCTGCTTAACTAGCAGCCCTCCCATGCTGTGGCAGAGGAAGATGATGGGCCGCGAGTCAATTTCGCCCCTCTCAGTCCGAATCGCTTCGAGCAGCTCGTTCGCTTTGCCGATGAATGTGTCTCGGTCCCTTCCATAAACAGCGGTCGCGTTGTACTGATATAGAAAGATGCGAGAGCCAGGAATGTGTTGCGGAAGGTCTTCACGGAGCCACAGGTGGCCTTCCTGACCCGGGGGCGTGCGCCATGTGTCCCATGCGTGGCCGGCGTCATTCTTGCTTCGCGGGTTCAAGCCATGGACAGCGATGATGCTGATATCGTCAGTTACTTACAGTTGGCCCGGTCGGCAGATCTCTTCTTACTCAACCTTGACGTCACTGGGGGCAGAGCCGACCTTAGGAAAGATTTGTCGCAGGGGCTACTCCGGTAAGCTAACGTCGATTCGAGGGATAGAGTACTGACCATTGCGCCTGTGACTTCAATTCGATCGTGAACTTCTAGAGAGTGGTGAGCTCCTTCAGGTCCGTTGCTAAGGGAATATGGGTTGTCCGGGCTGCCATGAGATAATGTAGTTGGTAGCCCAGTGCGGCTGATTGCCTTGTTGGCCAGAGCCTCGTCACTGGACTTTCTCTATCGATCAGTGGTCGATAACCCCGCGCTGGCTGCATTCGTGCCGTCCTATCATGATGAGTCTGGTTGCGACCAGACCATGCCTCTTACTGAAATACAATTTCTGTGGTAGCACAACGTCTATTCGCATGCATTTCTAGCATGGGAAACTCAACGCAGCCCGTGACTTTGCCGCCAACTGCACATTCAGGATCCTCCATATCGAGTTTACCCCGTTGCTGTGGGCGTCCGAGGTGCACTCCTTGCCGCCTCGATGGCGACGAATGGCATTTGGCGACACATTGCTCGCAGTCAGCTCACCAAATCGGACGGCAACTGGAGAACATTCGTATGCATTATGCAACACCACGTTTGTGGATAATGTATCCTTGCCGCGCTCAATACGCTGGTATTGGCCGCGCCTGGGAGCCGAGTACCTCAATACCATGACTAGAACTTAGACTGTTTCTGAGAGGACCAAGATGCAATCTTGAATCGTCCTGGCATTGTAATTGTAGAAATATAAGGCAACTAACTACCTTACAGTGGACCACTGGAGCTCAGCGCAAATATAGTAGATACCTCACGTGACATCCATCCATTCCAGGTAGCTGACATCATGCACCAATCACGGGCTATGCAAATTTCCAGAAACGACCCCTGCTATCGCTGCCCGTCGAAGCTCGAGAATCTGAGGCCGATACAAGACCTTGCAACGCTTCATTGACAGCTGACATTACCTCTTCTACCGCCTACATCCTCTAGCACACATCAACATGGACGGGTACGCTTCCCTTTAGACCAGTTCTCCTCCTTCACTATCCATAAACCGCTAACGATCCCCAGACTCACTCAAGCCGAGAACCGCGAGCTGGAGCAGCGCCTCCAAAAGCGCCAAGTGAAGGAGTTCATGAGCGTACGTCTGCCTGCTCTCTCGGTTTCCCTAGTCACCTACTCATAACACGAACTCCCTCCAACCCTTCCCGTCATGGGCCTCTATGCTCCTCTTTTCTCCCCTTTCTCCCCCAGGGCGTCCGTTCCCCATATCTCCCTCCACCTCCCGCTAACCAGCCCTTGAACCAAAACAGATGTTCAACACAATGGTAGACGGCTGCTTCGTCCCCTGCGTCGAGGACTTCACGAGCAAGGCCCTCTCCGGCCGCGAGACGGGCTGCCTGACGCGCTGCGTCGCCAAGAACTTCGCCGCCACCGGACGCCTGTCGGAGCGTTTCGCCGAGCAGAGCGCCGCCATGCAGCAGGCGCAGGGTCAGGGCGGGCGGTAGGCCCTCAATAGCGGAAGAACGGGAAGCAGAATATTCGAGGAGTGAGGACGGAAACCCTGATCGCCTTGCCATATGGACATGATTGGACATGGTCCTTGACTAAGTTGAGGCCTGGTGCGCCGGGCGTGTACATTTGTATTGGACTGCTGTCTTTACGTGAAATCAGCTCCCTCAGCTGCCGATTTGGACAAGAGTCCTCTGTAATATTAGGGATACGGGACGGCCATTGCAAGGGACATAGACTTCGTTCGGCTGCGGACAGGAAGGACCGAGGGCACTATGAAAGGGGAAAATACAACTCTCATCAAAGAGCAAAGATACATGAAATCTCCATTTTGTTGTCCCGCCGTCATATAGTGCTCCATTGCGGCACTAGGTCTAAACTAAGATCCAAGTCCGTATGCAACAGATATCAAAATGCAGTCAGAAAAGCACCAAAGCGCCAGCCAACCGTACCCTTCCTTCGTTTGCTGCACTCCAAGCCATTGCACTTTCTCCAACCAATCTCAGCCTCCCCAACCCCAACGTTCAGGTCTCACTCGATACTTTCCCCGAGCACATCCCTCACACCAGCCAACTGCATCACAACCTTCTCCTCCAGGCGGTTCTCGCACCCGCTCCCGGGACTCGCCTTGGTAGCCCTCCACTCCGCCTCTCTCGGAGACAGCGGCATCAGCCTCTCCCTCAGCACCTTCCGGCTGCTCAGCCAGAACTCCACGTTCTCTAGCAGACTCCCCGCCTCAAAGGGCACCTCGGGGACGTCTCTCCCGTTGTTCGCCCTCAACGCCGCCAGCACCCTGGTCAGGAGCGACAGGGAATGCACCTCCGACACCGCCAGCAGCGTGACGAAGTGCGGCGTCTCGCGCGTGGCCGTGCGGCTGATGCCCGGCGCCTCCAGGCGCTCGACCGCGGACCGCACGAGGTCGGGGAACTGGTTGAGCACAAAGGCCACCTCGGGCGCGATGGTCGCGCCCAGCGCGCCGAGGATGTTGAGGAGCAGGGGCAGGATGCCCTTGGCCCAGATGCCGTAGCAGCGCGCCGTGCCGACGTTGTCGCTGAAGGGCGACACGGCCGGCCGACGCAGGAAGCCCGCGAGGCTGGCGGACGTGATGTGGCTCAGCAGACCGTCGCAGGCGAGTTGCTCGGCAACGGCCGGGAGGGCGGACAGCTCGAGGAGGAAGAGGAGGGAAAGCTCGCCGTAGACCGGGTCGCCTTTGTCGGCTAGCTTGTCGGCCCAGGAGAAGAGGGAGGTGGCGACGTGGAAGACGTCGTGGGACGCCATGATGTTGAGGATCTGGGTCTGGCATTGGTCCATGCCTGGAATACTGAGGCACGCTTGGAGGATTGCAGTGATGAGCGCAATGTCCTCGGGTGTCGTCGAGGTATTCGATTCATGGACTAATGTGACGAGGGTCCGGAACCCTTGCGCGACGACGCGATCGAGGATATTGAGGACTAGTTGGGTAATGGCCACCGAGGCATCGTGGCCGTCCGGTTTCGCGCCCGCGGCGGCGTCGGAATTGCCCGAGTGGGTTGATCCTCGGAGAACGACATACAGGATCTTGAGCAGCGTCCGGAAGTAGTAGACCTGCTCCTCACCGTAAGGGTTTTCGACACTAGTTATTGTTGCAGTGACCGTCACTAGGAGCTGTGAGATGTCCTTCGGTAGTAGGGCCCGATCCGCAAGACGCTGCAGCAGCGTCAAGCAGAGATTTGCCCGTGACTGGCTGATCCGGGTGAAGATAGCCTCAGGTGCTTGGCTTGTCTGGTTAGAGTCCAGGCACTTCTCGGCTACCTGTAGCATCTGCTTCGCAACCTTCTGGTTCTTCTTTGGAAGGAGGCAGACACTGAGTTCTAGGAGCAGATATTCCCACGCATGGAAAAGCGCCTGAGGCTGTTAGTGCGGTCATGGAGTCGCAGGTTATACGGAGGACTCACTATTTGGGCATCGACCAGAGACAGGTTCAGGTTTGCCGTTTCCATCTCGTGTCGGAAGCCGTTCTGCCGGGGCCCGATCCAGCCACCGTCAAAACTTAGCATAGCGTCTGCATAGTCGAGTGCATAATAGTATCGGGACCCCAGGTCGTGCCGTACCAATGTGGTGGTCTTAAAGTCGTCCAATGAACAGCCGGCATATCGAGCCTTGAAGTTCTTCGCGAAATTCACGTGCAGCGACTTGTTGTAGCCGGAGATCTGTACGCCATCCCGCAGGAAGTAGTCCAGATCATTCACCACATCTCTGGCGAATATCTCTTCCCGACCCATCTGGCGTAAGTGGTAGAGTTGCATTGCGAACGTCTCCGCGATGTAGGCAGCTATCCGGGCTTGAAATCCGGCCTCTTTTGGATCGGTTTTGCCAACGACAGATGGCGACTTCAGATCATGAACGTAGCGACGAAGGTCTTCCAGGAAAGAGTTGTCCTTTTGCATAGCGAAGATGGTCCAGGGCCAGTAGTTCTGTGCAGATGTGAAGAAGTCTAGTATGACCAAAGCTTCTTCACTCCTTATGGCGGATATGGACTTCAGCTTCTCAAGTGCTACATGCAGAACGGAGTCTGGCGATATTTTGGATATCTTGCCGTCACCTTGTAGTGCTTCTCGAGGCGACTTCCCCGTGAGGAGACAGTTCGCCATCCACTGCTGCCGGTTACGCATGATGCTGGAGAAGAACTTCCAAATTGCGGATACTGTTGATGGCCGATCATAAGGTCTGTCAAGCTTGGAAAGAATATTGATCAAGGAGCGAGACACCTGCGGGCCTAGATATCCGAGAAGCGAAGGCGGCTCACTATTTTCCTTTCCGGCGCTCTCGACTAGGATACCGAGCAATGACAGTGAAGGTAGCCTGAACGAGTCACGGGTGGCGTACAAGCGAGCTACCAGTGAGGAGATCTTGAAAAGCTGGGTTTGCAGGGCCACAGACGACTGGTCCAAATAATCCGCAACTTTCAATAGGGTAGATCCGAAGTTGAGGGCTTTGGTGAGTCGTTGCGATATTATTTCGGACCGTTGTGGGTATA
Source organism: Coniochaeta prunicola (assembly GCA_007388105.1). Taxonomy (NCBI): domain Eukaryota; kingdom Fungi; phylum Ascomycota; class Sordariomycetes; order Coniochaetales; family Coniochaetaceae; genus Coniochaeta; species Coniochaeta prunicola. The sequence goes on from SMOB01000087.1 coordinate 226,944, forward strand.
GAAACGTGCCTGGGGTCCGGAGGGCCACGACTAAGGTCGATAATAGCGGTTGGAATCTTAGTGATCCGGATGAAGGAGATGATAGGAAGCTTTCGACAATGAACTTGGCACCAGGGGAGAGGAAGGATGTCAGGCCGATCGGAGTCTCGGGTGTACCCATGCTGAAGGCAAAGGTCACCAGGTCGTCCATCACCGTAATCACGTCTCGGACAATGATGCTCCGGTGGATTTCAGGAGAGAATCGCCACGTGGCTGAGTTCTCGAATATGTCGACAGATGTCTGAGCGATTGACAGACACACTCGGCCAAGGATCTTGTCCGAGGTTCCTATCCACGAGCTCTCTTCGGTTTGCTGTCTGCCCGCCGGTTTGAGGCCAGACTTACGCTGAACAACACTATTCATAGCACTCTTCACCAGGCCGTCAAAGAGATTGACGCTCGATTGCAGCAGCTCGAATCTTTCGGACAGCATGTCGAGAGCGCCCGTGAGCGCAGACAGACGCCCAGATCGCGCTTCAGAGTAGAGCAGCTCACATCTCGCCATGTACGACCAGACACGGCCGGGGGCGAGCGGCAAGGCAGCGTGCAGGAATTTGAGGCAGGCAGACATGACGGAAATCTCCGCCCCATCTGAGCTCACAAGGTCGGCCTGGACATAGTTGTCTAGCGTGTCGGAAATGACGTTGATAATGTCCTTAGTCCTGGGAAGCGACTTACTCGCCTCTTGGAGTATACTCAAACCTGCTTCCGTCGCATGGCCAGGACCGAGCGCCTCGGATCGCAGGACTGTAGCTCTGAGAACAGTAGCGAGTAGGCTTATTGACTCTGCTACCTCCTCCGGTCGAAGTATACCAAGTGAAGCATGATATGTCTCTGGTGCCAAATTCACCTCGAGCCGCTTGCCGAGGAGCGCGAGGGTAGAATGCTCGTGCTCTAGGAGCGCAATCTTTCCACTATCCGTGACGAACCGTCCCAAAGTGCCAGCTGGGATACTGAAGGGTTGGTCAGTCGGGGAACGCCGCCTCCAGCTTGATGTAGGAGCAAATAGCGGTAGGTCTTCGAGGAGTCTAATCGTATTTGAATTCTCCTCCTCTTGAGCCAACTCATAGTCATTCCAGTCGTCTCCGAAGGCAACAGTCAAGGTCGGTGTCTTGAGCAGGAAGCTGAGCAACAAATCGGAACGATCATCTGTACAGACACAGCCGGCTAGCGCTCTGCAGTAGCTCGTGAAAGGCAGGAATTCGTAAGGGTACCGGTTCAAGGACTCGGTGATATAGGTATTCAGCAATTCTGAATCCTTCAAGGCAAGAGCGGCAACCTCCTGCTCAGGAAGTATCGGATGCTCGGCTGAGAGCTCCCAATACGACTGTTGACCAGAAAGAAGAGATAGCAATGCCGTCACTGGTTCAGCGCGATAGCCGACGTAAGGGAAGCTTGTCTTGAGCAACTGCACCAGCACCATCCTTATTTTTGACCCGACGGTCAGGGAAAATGCTGCTTGTTCAGTGCTCCCAGCACAGTTGGCGATGTCCATGATAACGTCATAAACAAGTCCCTTGGCCGTGGCGGCCTGGGCGAGAAGTTCGACACCCTGGAAATCGCGGTCGAGCTGCGAGTTGATGAGGAAGATATCGTACGGTGACTTTTCAATCGAGACAATGCTACCGGCCGAGTTTCTCCGGGCACCACTAGGTCGAACATTCTCCAGCTCAAAACCGTCCTGTGCCCGTTGATTCTGAAGCAGGTCACGTCTTTCAGCCCGTTCCTGGTAGCCGGCCGACATGCGTTGCAGGATGATGCTCCAAGCAAACATGACCGGGGTAGCGACAATGATACCGAAGGTCGCGGCACCCATGATAGTATTGTTTATCGAGCTTAGGATATCGGGTGACCGGAGATATGACTCCTCCCCTTCTTCTAGCTCAACCTCCTGGTCCAAGAAATTGACGGCTCGATCAGTGTTCAGAACAGTGAGCGTGATGGCACAGACCAAACTGCGCAGAGGGAGAATCAGCTCTGCTATGGTGTCGTCGGTTTCGTTGATCATGCTGAGAAACCGGCTGTCATCAACAAATTGAAACCATTGGGACACTGTCTCGGGAGCTGCAAATGTGTTGGAGGACTGAGCCAGTATCTGGAAGACGACGCTCATGCCATGGGTAGCCTGAGACAACCCGGCCGCAAGGGCCGCGATCGCCAGCTCTCCACTGACGTATTTCTCGTCCATCTTTTCGCTAACTGTCTCAAAACTTGCCAGGCACCTGGGTAAAAGTGCGATATAAGCTGTCACAAGCGGCTCGAACGAGTCGAATCTGGCAAGCTCACCATCTTGCGACCCAAAGGCAGCCTTGATGATGTCACCACGCACTGCTTTGGCTTCATGACCCATGGATGATGGTGGTGAATGCAAGACAAAGGCGATGAAAGCATCAGCAGCTGCCATGAACGAACGCTGCTCTGAGAGCAGTGTAGCTATCAGTCTAGCGCGCCGGCTTTCTTCTTTCTCAAACTCGGACCATATTGTCTCAGCGTCGAGCGCGGCAGAGACATCGACCGGCCCGAAGATGGAAGCCGCCTGAGCACTGCTGATCCCAGCAGCTTCTTGGACGTTGAGCACATCCTGTGCTGAGAGCGGCCCGGTTAGGTGGCTGTCGGACCGGGACAGGTGCTCGACAACAACGGTCCGAAGGGCATCCACCTCATTAAGGCTTGCATTCTTGCTGAGCCACAGGGCATCTTCTTTAATGATCTTGATATCGTACTTGTCGTTTGGCGTCGGAGTCACGTTTATCGCGGCAGTCTTCGTCTCGAAAGCAGCTTTGGACTGGGGGGATGGAGGGCCGAAGACGAGACTTGGGGTCTTTAGGAGCTTGTGGACGTGAGCATCTCTGAGGAAGGCAGACACAGCTGAGCTCTTAATACAGTCGGGAGAGCTATCGGTAAGGGCAGAAGCAATCTGGTTCCAGGATCTGAGAAGAAGGGCTCGTTAGTAACTACATTTGCATTCCCTGCGCCTCTCCATCCGGGCCTTACATGAGTATGCTCTCGCCGGTCAAACACTGCTCAAGTGGAGGGAAATAGGTTCGGTCGGATGACGCCGGCATCCTTGCTAGCTCTGGGGTGATCCCCTTGCAGCAAACATGAGCGAAGGAGGATAGGTATCCTGGTGTTGATTGCTCAGAGCAATGATGTAAATATTTCCAACTGCGGCCAGACGCGCCTTCACGCAAAAGATATGCATACCTTAGCCCTTAGCACGGTTACGCTCTAAACTTTGAGCTCTGTTTTAGCTACCCGGAGCATCGACCAATGAGAGCGGACGCTATCAAGCTTTCATCGCTTTTTGCAACGAATAGCGGGGCATGGTTTTGACCGGGACCCTTGCAGATTTCTTTATAGCGGTTGTGCTATCCCGCCACGAGAAACGCACCGGGTTCGGAAGCGTTTGAGTGAGATAATAAGCCACGCTTTTCCACAAAGGGAACGGTGCGTATGGCTCTTCTAAGCTTTGAATCAGATATCCTACCTTGCAGAACAGTCATCACCCAGGACTCTGCAGTCTCATCGTCTCTCCTTTCGTGACTCACGACCTCAACGTGCTGTCTGACCCTGGAAACCGAGCAGTATCGTTCCAATTGAGCGTCTCTGTGGTGAAGAATCGGTAAAATCGTCTCCCAAACTCTCACTCACAATCGATTTGTGCTCTCACTTCAAGATGCCTTCACTGGACATCATTGACAACTCACCCCACCATCCCGACCCGTCACCTCCGGTCCCCACGGCGTCGAACCTCATCCTCATTGATAACTATGACTCGTTCACTTGGAATGTCTACCAATACCTCGTCCTCGAGGGTGCCAAAGTTACCGTGTTCAGGAACGACAAGATTACCCTGGACGAGCTCATCGCCAAGAAGCCAACCCAGCTGGTGATCAGCCCTGGACCAGGTCATCCCTCCACTGACTCGGGAGTCAGCCGTGATGCTATCAAGCACTTTGCCGGAAAGATTCCCATATTCGGTGTCTGTATGGGCCAGCAATGTATTCTCGACGTCTACGGCGGTGATGTCAGCTCAGCAGGTGAGATTTTGCACGGCAAGACATCGCCTCTCAAACACGACTCCAAGGGCGTCTACGCTGGTCTCCCCCAGGATCTCCCGGTTACGAGGTACCACTCGTTGGCAGGAACGCATGTTACGCTGCCCAAGTGCTTAGAGGTCTCGTCCTGGACCGACAAGGCTGGATCTCAAGGCGTCATCATGGGCGTGCGCCACAAAGAGTATGCGATAGAGGGTGTTCAGTTCCACCCTGAAAGTATCCTGTCCGGGGAGGGACGTCGCATGTTCAGAAACTTTCTTCACCTTCAATACGGCACCTGGGCCGAGAACGACAAGCTGAAGGGCTCGCAATCAGCGGACCAGAACAAAGCTGCCGCCGCAAACGGTGCCAATGGGACAACCAAGGCATCGGGTGGCAAGAAGAACAATATCCTCCAACAGATATATGCCCACCGTAAGGCCGCGGTAGCGGCGCAGAAGCTCATCCCCTCTCAGAGGCCGCAGGACCTGCACGCTGCGTACAAGCTCAACGCTGCGCCACCACAGATCTCTCTCTTGGACCGGATACGAAAGTCGCCCTTCGATGTGGCACTGATGGCGGAGATCAAGAGGGCATCGCCCTCCAAAGGGGTCTTTGCCCTTGAGATCGACGCACCTACCCAGGCCCGGAAGTACGCCCTTGCTGGTGCTAGTGTTATATCGGTCCTCACAGAACCGGAGTGGTTTAAGGGCAGCATCGAGGACCTACGAGCCGTAAGGCAAGTTCTCAACGGAATGCCAAACAGGCCAGCGATTCTCAGGAAAGAATTCGTCTTTGAAGAATACCAGATTCTCGAGGCAAGGCTTGCTGGTGCTGACACGGTCTTGCTTATCGTCAAGATGTTGGAGGTCGATACCCTAGAACGCCTCTACAAGTACTCACTCTCCCTCGGCATGGAGCCGCTCGTTGAGGTACAAAATGCCGAGGAGATGACTACTGCCGTGAAACTAGGGGCAAGGGTTATCGGCGTCAACAACCGTAACCTCGAAAGTTTCGAGGTCGATCTTGGCACTACTGGCAGGCTCAGGAGCATGGTGCCCAAGGAGACCTTTATCTGTGCCTTGAGCGGTATCAGCAGCCACCAGGATGTTCTTGACTCTATCAAGGATGGTGTCAACGGGATTCTGGTCGGCGAGGCCATTATGAGGGCCCCTGATGCTTCGGTCTTCATACACGAACTCTGCGCTGGAGTGGCACCCAAACAACGCGAGTCTAACGCGCTGCCTCTTCTGGCTAAGATTTGCGGGACAAGAACTCCCGAAGCGGCCGCAGAAGCTGTGAGGGCTGGAGCCGACCTCATCGGCATGATCTTGGTGCCCGGTACGAAACGCTTTGTAGACGAGGAGGCAGCTCTGGCCATCTCCCGAGCAGTCCACGAGAACCCGGCCTCTGTGGCGGCGGATGGTTCATTACCAGGCTCAGGGGCGGTTGATTTCTTCGCCCTGTCCGAAAAGACGATCTCCAGCCGCAGACCGCTCCTAGTCGGCGTATTCAAGGATCAGCCGCTCGAAGAAATACTGGGGAAGCAGAGGCGGTATAGTCTAGACCTTGTTCAGTTACACGGCAACGAACCTGTGGAATGGGCCAGCCTCATTCCAGTTCCCGTTCTCAAGAAGTTCGAGCCTGGTCAACCTGGCATCGGGCTACGCGGTTATCACTCGCTGCCTCTCTTGGATTCAGGTTCTGGATCAGGCAAGCTGCTCGACTTTACGGCTGTCAAGGCCGAGCTCGAGGCGGATGAGAACCTAAGGGTACTATTGGCCGGCGGCTTGGACCCAGAAAATGTTGCGGCGTCCCTGAAGGCACTAGGGCCACTGTCCAGCAGAGTTGTCGGGGTCGATGTGAGCAGTGGAGTGGAGGAAAATGGCAAGCAGAGTTTGGAAAAGATACGGGCGTTTATCAAGGCTGCAAAATCGGTGCCATAGTTACTTCCTTGTCGGTAATGCCAGAAAATCAAAAGCTTCAAACACTCTCGATCCCCAACAGCAATATATCTGGTCCGGCTGGAAACGCAAGCTACAACTTTGCTCTAACGCTTGTCAGGAAGGAGCAGTTCTCCCTCCAAGCCCAGTCTATACTAATACATCTGCTCTCTCTCGCCCGGCCTGCTCTCCTCGGAACTACACGCTTGGTCTTCTCGGTCAATATCATTATCTTGGCTCTCGTCAGTTACCATAGGTACTGCCCTTCCTTGTTTCTCGCAATCATCTTTAGCAAGTATCCATTCATACGCGTCAGTCAGAGATACCTTCTTGAAACAGCCCAAGATCCCACCCCAGTATGCCTCAAAAAAGATCAGATAAGCAGATATTTCAGGATGTAAAGCTTGCGGTGGCATGCCCGTTAGGCGGTCAATGGACCGATGCCAACATCACCCGTTGGGTGACCCGTCGAGGCGGAACGTACACTTCAGAGATCGACGAGCAAACTACCCACTTGATCTGTCCGGTAGAAGAGTACAAGGCAAGAGGCTTAAAAGGTAAGCCATACCTACTGTTTTTACTCTCGCACAGATTCGGAGCACCTCGACTGACCTGCGCATGGCAGTCAAGCAAGCCGCGAAGCTTGGTGCAAAGCTATGCAAGACGGTGACACTAGACTGGCTGGAGGATTGTCTCTTCCGGAACAAAAAGCTGCCGGTGAAGGACTACCAACTCACTAATGTCCTCAAGAACGAGCGTGCGAAAGAGCTACAAGAGTTAAAGGTGGCTAAGGGACATGAGCTGGCGGAGCGATTCGTCAATACAAGTGAGTCGTGTCTCCCGTCCCTCCAGAATCGACGCTTGAAATGAAGCTAACAAATGTCCTCACAGACTTTTGCCATGTATACGCTGACGCCACAAACTTTTTCTACGAGATCACACTCACCAGGGACGACACTGAGGCGGGATGGCAAGGCCAGAAGTATATCTTATACGTAAGAATGACTCTGGAAAGGACCCTGATCCCAGCAACTAACACGATCTCAGCTCTTTGAATCTAACGCAAAGCCTCATCTATACCAGTTTGCCGCCAAGTTCTACCAGAAACCGCGTGACTGTCAACCCAAGTTCTACCGACCGAGTGAGACGCCGCAGTCATTTTGGACCGAGTATGACAAGTTCAAAGCCTTCTTCTTGAAGAAGACGGGGATCGACTGGGACGAGCGGCTCGTGCAGATCAGCTTGGACGAGTCGCTCTTCCAGTACAAGGCGCCGGTAAGTGGACTGCCAAACTAGCCGAGATATGATATTAGACGGCATTGCTGACAGTACCACACCAGACCGGCGGCAAGCCTGTCGGCTACGTTCCTGGAGCCGGACAGCGCAGGCCGTCTTCTTTACCGATTGCCAAGAAACAGGCGGCCCAAACGAAGGTCGAGCCTGACAAGAAGGATGTCCAATTCGCCGAGGTCCTTAAGCGCCTCGCCCCAATAAATGATACCGCCGAGCCAAGTGAAGCGTATGCAAATCAGCCGCTTGGGAATGACCAGACTCTTGCGGTGGCGATGCAGCTGGACACGCCTGAGGCGGTTGTCAAGCAAGAGATTATACACGCGAGTATCTCCGCAGAGACTCTAAGGCAGGAAAGCGCCAACCATGGGAGTGCGACACAAGATTTCCTCGAGCAAAATGATTTCAAGCCGGAGAATCTGGACGAAGTCGACGCCAAACAGGAACCCCAACCGACTGTAGGCTTCGCAGCAGCGTCGCACGACGTGCCGCCGAGCGCGCAGTTGAGTCAGGATGAGGACATGGACACCAGCGCCAACGAGGCCAGCACATCCGGCCAGACCAGCCCGTACTTTACATCGGCTGCAGACACGTATGTGACTATGCCGCTCCTTCGCGGGCAATCCCAGCGTGTCAGCGAACGCTCGATGGAGCAGTTCATAGCCGAGGAAGCGTCGTGCAGCTGAGCTACTGATCACAGTATTTCGCGTGCGATGCTTTTTACAGCGGAGCTTCTACCGGAAGACTGCCCGGAAGGATGATATCTCGGCAAGGGACGCGCACAATCGTATCGCTGCGTTCAGACTTAGTTCGTATTTTTCTCATACCAGAGTAGATCAGTAGACCATACACTCCCAACTCAGGTACCCAGCAGTCATCATAGCATAATCAAAACGCTCATTTCAAACTCCCTCATCCATGAAACCAACGCCGTATAACCTTACGTTCAACGTAAAGGTCAAACCCATAAGAGCCTTCCCATCTTCATCACACAGGAAAAACTCCCCTCCCCTTTAAACCCCCTCAGAACCTCAACTTAGGCAGCCCAAAAACAACCACCACCAGCACCAGCATCAGCCCGTAGATCCACGCGTACAACATGATGCGCCCCCACCAGCCCTTCCCCTCGGTGACGCGCCGGAGCATGCCCATCCTCCGCGCGGCGGCCTCGAGCCCGCGCTCGTTCCGGTCCAGCCCCTGGCCCGCGCGGGACACCACGTCCCGGTCCTGCTCGAGGGTCTCGGAGAAGGACAGCGACGAGGCCTTGAGGTCGGACGCGATCTTGAGGATCGACTCGGACAGCAGGTCCTGCTCGCGGCGCTGGTGGTCGAGGATGGCTTCCGTGGTGGAGAGGGCGGGGGCGGCGTCGGGCCGGCGGTCGCCGAAGAGGAGGGCCGAGGTCGTCTTGGCTGTGTCTGTGGGTTGTTCGGGTATGACGGGTTGGGCGGTGCGGGAACGCAGGGTGGACGTGGTTGTTGTTTCTTCTTGGGGGCGATGGTCTTGCTTTTCGGTGAGTTGTTCGGGCTCTGGTTCAGACCGTGGTGTAGTTTCTGGATTAGGTATTGCAGGTATTGCCTCCGTTGGTCGCCGAGGTTCTGGTTCTGGTTCTGGTTCGTCTTCTTCATGGTCGGGCGTCTCCTGCACATTATCTGTGGATCTGGAATCCATGCTCTCGCTGGGCGTGGCTATTACCCCGGCGAGGATGTCCTCTCCGTCGGAGCTGTTGTCGTCTTCATCTTCTGGCGCTTGACTTGCTATCTCTTCCAAGTCGTGTAAACGCTCTGTGAGCTGTTCCAAGAGCTCCCTCTTGCGGTTCAGGTCCGTTACGAGGTCCTGCTTCCGAGGGTGGACTTTGGTCGCCAACGCCTCTTGCTCGAGCTTGGTGAGGAGGTTCCGAGCATGGTCGATGTTCTAAGTTCGAATCTCGTCAGCTGACGCCAGAGTCCGTGTGCCAGAGTGGGAAGACAGGAAGACTCACAGTGCCAACTTTCTTTCTTTCGTACTCGCTGGTCCGTAGCCTTCGTTCTCGCTCGGCATCTGCGCGGAGGACAGTCTGTTGCAGTCTGCTAAGCAGTCTAGTAAGGTCTGTAAAGGCGTCGGTCTGCGGGCTGCTCGGCACAACCCTTGCGGAGCTAACAGACAGTCGTGCCATCTTCTCACAATGCACGCGAGAGGGGTTGCAAATAGCGTTGGAGACCGAGGTGTGGAAGTCGATTGCTCTGTAGTGCAGTGGCCAGCTTGCTGTGACGTCGGGAAAGTTGTGGCGCGAGCTTGAAGATGTGGCTGAGGTCCAAAGCAGCGGTGTTGGGAATTTGGGGACTATGTGGATCACACCTCTACACCTCTCAATGATGAGAAAGCAAAGCAAATAGGGGAACGATTATATGATGAGACGGGAGTAGAGGATTCGATTATTATACGACCGTTTAGATGCTGTTGCTACGCATGAATTATGTCTGAAGGTCCATGCCCACCTTATGTCTAGGTATCTGTTGCTGGAATATGGCATGGAATCGCCCTACCTTACCCCGCCGCCTTCTCGGTCATCACCTCGACACAGGTTGAGTGCACTGAGCACCTATCGTAGTCGACAGTAGTAGAGCGCCAGTCCTGGGCTCAATTTGCTTCCCGCAGTCTGTCTTGATGCGGTGATTGCGCCCTTACATCTTATTTCCGTGGACATGGTGAGGCGGCTCACGGAGGCACAGAGGGCCCCATGGAATCTGTCGTTCCCGGCCCTGGTCGCTCTCGGAGTGCTTTCCGTGGCAGAGAAGCTCTGTGCTTCGAGATGAGCCCTATCGAATCATAGATACTCAGCATTATGTTCCAGCACTCCGTCCTGAGGTGGACCCTGTCCAGCAGGAGGAGCGTGCTCAGGGTGATGGTGCTCCGCAAGTCAATCCTCTTGTACTTGGTGTGCAGGAGCATACCTATGAGCCGGATATTGAGAGCTTGGGAATTGCGGATACGCTGCATGAGATGCTACGCACGCTACGTAGGACAGACCAACAAATGGAAAGGATAGAAGCTTGCGGCGCACGATTGGAGAGCCGGTTCTAGACCGGGAGAGTCATGTGTTGCGCGACGTACTTCCCTTTGCCTCTCCTCATTGTAGCGTGACGATTTGGTTGGCTCATCAGCTTATAGTCCGCTGCTTAGCAAGTAGTTAGCCGTCACATCTCAACAGCAGCCACTGCATCTGCTCGGAAAATTCGACAGATAGGTTAAGGGACGACGGCCAGACTCAGTGTACCACGATGATAGCCGGGCGAGACGGTCGTTTTCGCCGGAACTTGGGTATCATTAAACACAGAAAACTACGCTTTGCCCTCCCAAAAAAATAACGTCACCCGTCCTTCTCAAAGGCATCATTGAGATACCCGACGAAGCTTTCCCTCAGCCTCCCAGCAGCGAGGTTGCCCACCCCCTCAAGGCCGATGCCTCCCCTATTCAACCCGACAAAAGCCCTCCTATACCTCTGCAGCTGCGGCAAGCCAACCTTCTTCCCCGGCAGCTCCACCACCAGGTCGTCCCCGCCTGGCTCACCACTACTCCTCGGTATTCTGACCTCGCCGCCACCTTCGTCGGACTGCTTCTCCAGTATCTGCTTCACGATGTCCTGCGTCTCCCGCTCGAGCACATATAGATAGTCGCCCCCACCGTCCTTGCCCCTCTGCATGGCAGCCTGGTTCGGCTTGACCACCTTCCTCCCCTCGCCGGCAATGGCGTCCCAGATGCCATCAAAGACCTCTCGCGTCCTCGCCTCGTCGTCCTCCCATATGAGCGTAAAGAGTGGACTGTCCCACCTCGTCATCGGGTTCGGTTCCTCGTAGCGGAAGACCAGATTCTCCCAGTTTGCCGGCTCGTACGGCTCTTCCTCGTCCCCCGCGTCCTCGCCCCCCTTGCCCGCGACTGTCTTCTCTTCGCTACCGCCCGCCCGCGCCGTCCGCTCCAGTCGCGCCTCGTTCACGCCCTTGGCCCGGTCGGGCACGCACCCGACCTGCAGCACGCAGCTGGGCGTGCGCACGTTCTTGGCCTCGCAGAAGAGCTGGTACCGCCAGCCCTTGATGTAGTTCAGGCCGTCGAGGATGACGATGTCGCGCGGGGAGAGGACGCGCTTGACGGCGCCGTAGATGGCCGCCCTGGCATCCTTTTCCGAGGCGTTGGCGGACCGCGCGTGGTCCGGCACTGCGGAAAGGTCGTATACCGTGCGTGGGATGGAGAGCGAGGTGTCTGATATCAGGTGCAGCCGGTACGGGGTGGTGCTAGGCTGGGAGGCTATTCGTTCCGAGAGGTAGGTCTGGAGTTGCTTCGCGCGGGTGGTCTTGCCTGAGGTTGGCAGACCGGTGAGGATTATTAACTACCATTTCCCTTTGTTAGATGTGTTCTGAAGCTGCTACTACATCCTTCTCGATTGCACTTACAGGCATTGTGACTTATACGAAACATTTGAAGTTGCTTGGAATCTTGAAAGGTTAACGCGGGGCATAATCTCTCCAAGTGATGTCCCCGCGATATCAAAATTTAGGTGGAGCCAGGAAGCTGTTATCAAAAATGAGTTCCATTAATACCACGACGAAATGTCAGGTGAACACGTTCAAAAGCTATGATCTATGCTTAGTAGTCTAATCCTCTGCTCTCCTTATCGGGTGATCGTCTCTTCGTGCGATCGCCCCATCGTCTCGTTGTGTAGTCGTTCCCTTACCTGTTTTGCTTCCTGATCATTGAGCTTGTACTGTAGTTGCGCATTGACATGCGTAATCCTACCACAGGTGTAAAAGCGTTATACAAAGCTACCGCCATTGCTGAGATTCCGACCTAAGACTTTTCAAACGAAACACACTCATTACATAGAAGGTTACACCTGGGGTTGGCAGGGAAGATGTACTGTAGGTTGTCGGAAGCCTTGATCTTGATACATGAGGTGCTGTGCATGTTTAGTTGCGTACATGGCGGGTGATAACTTCCATCCCACCACAGCTTAACTCGTCAGAGGATCAAGTCCGGACGCACAACAGCTGAAGCTTGGGAACTGGCTTCCGGGGGAAACAAGCCTGATGCAACACGGGTGACAACGCAAACCACTGCATGCAAATGTGAGAACAACTCAAGGGGTGCCAGATAGTAGTAGGTTCGAAGGGTTCGTCAACATGTCGTGTCATCTCGTTAGTGATCGACGGATGTAACCTCGATTTCGTGCCTGCGACTGGCTGCCGGGATTCCCCAGCGCCGTGGAACCATCTATGCGGCATTGCATCAATTGGCCAGCATTTTAAGAATCAAGGAGAGGGATGGCCAACGCAGCTTTTGGTGACGCTATTGAAAGTTCCCCCGTCCAAATCAAGGAGAAAGAAGATAACAGGATCCATGCCAACTCTGTTATGCTGATCGATTGGATCATGTCCATTCTTCCTGCCAGCTTACAAGCGTGTGTACCTATCAGACAGTACAATGGACTCGATGTTGAATGACTGTCTCAACTGTCAAGGTCCCTTCCCGCGGTGGGCAGGCTAACGTGAGACATTCCGAAGTCCAGCGCCAGAGCGCACAGTACCGCAAGGGGAAAAGATGAGAGCAACGGGACTGGCTTTGCCGGATGCGGTCGAGGACGACGTGGTCGACCGATGATGGTTTCCCTGAGAGGAACATTGTTCAAAGCCAACCACGGAAGTACGGGATGCTGTGTTCGATGCTACAGTTCCGTCCTCCTTCCAATTGTTGATGGACTGTGGTGCCAGTTTTGGTCTCTCGTACGGCGTCGTTGGTCACGGCAGTAGCTCTCACTCACCTACGTCAATTGTCCCATGTACCTTCCTTACCTTCTCTTCCCTTGCTCCGCTCCTCACTAAGGTAGGTAATTCCGCAATTGTTTCAACCGTCTTTGTCTCACATACACGACAAAGAGGATCTCCGTCGAGTCGTCAGGTCCTCATCTTATTGTTTCTCGCGGCTCTATTGAAGGCGCGTTCCAAAAAAGATCTAATAGATTATCAGCCATCTCTGGCCACATCCAGGCCCAGGAACACCCGGTACACCATAATACTTGCATAGCAAAGAGCTGAACCCAATACGGAAAGGCCGCAATCCCGGCTGGTTCGGCACCTGGCTGCGCAATTAACCTCCCACATGGCCCTTACATGCCTGACCTGGTCGCAGAGCCCTGACGAGATTGGCGGTGCATGAAGACGACCCTGACGACCCAATCCTAGCCCAGCATCTCGCCTATGGTGCGGATACTCCTTTCCGCTATTGACCTGGGCGAGCTGCGTCGCGCATCAGGGGCGTTCATAGCGTGTAAGCCCCAGTTTCCGCCAATACTTGGAACTTGGATGTTCGGCGATTCCATGTTTTATAATAGAAAGTGTTGCCCGGTGTCGAGATGAGTGCTCATTGATCCGTGACCACCCTCTCGACTTCCCTGGTCAGACTGCCCTTCCGCGGATCATTGAAGACGCAGACACCAATTTCGGCTCAACTTCGACTCCGTTGGCAGGTCTATAACGATCCGCCTCCTTGTCAATTGGACCCTGAGCGAAGACGAAGTGTGTTCTCTGGGGTTGGAAGCAACGTCGACCCACGCCGAGTTGGCATTTAAGCGCCGACCACTAACATCCGAGTCTCGACAGCTTCATCCAGCAGGACGGCGCTTCCGACACCATCTCAGCCCTGCTATTGGCCAATTGACCTATCCTTCAATCACACCTTTTTGCTGCGTGTATCCAAAAGATGCTCGCCAGCGAGGCAGCTGGGTCGCTCTGAAACCGGCGTTCCTGTCCAGAGACAGCAGTGACTTATAAGACAAGCCTCAATCCCCACGTTCGACGATTCGACGCTCAAGCGCGTCGAGTCGATACCGGCTTTCCTGTCATGGACCCGACTACTACGCTCTTTACTTTTATGCTGTGAGTCTCTCGATACTGACTGGCTTCTGTTTCGCTCAACGGCTTCTTCTTGTTCATACTTGCTTGCTTGTTTCATCCATTCGTTATACATACTGCACATTCGTTACTACGAACGTTTTCTTACCTTGAACATTGAGCTTCAATCCTATTCGCAAACCGTACTTTGTGTATTTGTCAGGTGTAAGATCCTTTCCCAATCTGGTTATATTTTGTATGGATGGGGATCGTTGTCTTGGGGATATTTCCCCTGAACCGAGAAGTCTCGCTTACGCTTTGCGACCTGGATGAGCATCAGAGCAAGGGCTGGTCTTATCGTGAGAAAGCTCCGGGCCTTGCACTGCTCGTCCAACGTCAGCATACGCTCTTTGGCTCCCAGGCTCACGCTATCGCGGCGCTGTGTGCTCTCCTGTGTTCCTTCTTTAGCATTGCTCACGATGGGGAGTGCTGTCTCGGTGCCGTATTGCTCCGTGCCCGCGACTAGCTCGGAGATAGCTCTATAAGCTTTGAAATGCAGTCACATCCCATCATCTGTCAGCTTATTGGCCTATCATAGTTACATTGATCGGTTTCATATGACTGGAGTCGGTAGTTCTAACAGTTCACTAGGCAGACACATCCATCAGTCCAGGCAGTATATCTAGTCGGGTCTTGGGACAACTTCTCAACGCCGTACGCCATGGAGCGCGACATTCGTCGAGATCGTGGTCAGTGGCGTGGATGCCATTCCTTCAAGGACATCATCTGTGACGGCGAAGACGGACACAGCCCTAGTAGGAACGGTGGCCTTAAGATGGGCCAGACCTACTACTACTACGTAAGTGTTATCGGCTTTACATATGTAAGGTAGCACTCCACTAACTGTGCACGGCAGTACGAGTTGGACGGTTCAACAGAGACGCATGACCCTACAGTTCCGACCACCACCCACTGCCCCTATCTGCCTGGCCAGACTGTCAACACCCTCTGGGTTCCTGTCGAGCAGAGCTCGAGGAAGAGAAGCGCATCTCTGAATTCGATGCACGCTGCAGATCTTAAGACTATGGATCCCAGAGACAAGTTTACAACACCACGGCCTGCGCCGTCTACGCCGGGTCACATGGTCGTACGGCATACACAAACGGCACCTTCGTCCATCATCCGACACAAGCGATCGGCACGCTCCCTTTCGCCTGGCTCGAGCTGGTCATTCTCCCCTCGTAAACTTTTCAGCCGCAAGGCCAGCTCCTCTTCGCTCCGAGAAAGCGATACGAGCAGTCTCTACGCCACACCATCACACACTTCGTCGGAAGATGTGCGGAATGTCCGCACCCAGTCCAGAGACGGGAGCCGGTCAAGGGACATCTCTCCGGACTCACTGCGCCGATTCCTCTCTGACGACGCGCCCCATGTTGCGGAACCAGAAGTGACAGAGCGACCAACCCTCGCCATTCCAGAGGACATTGCCGAGGAAAATGAGGACGACGACAACTTTGCTACGTCTGCCACGTCAGAATCCCTACATTTCACCGTTCTGTCCCCGCCGCCTTCGCAGCACTCACAGTCACGTTGCACAACGCCGATGCCTATGGCTGAAGACACGAGCCAACCTGCAGCTATTGAACCCCCAGCCGTGGAGCCAAGGATACTAGACCCTCCGACGCGTGCTCCACCACGTATACCCGACTACGCTCAGGTCCAGCTTCCCGCACCTAGCTCGACCACCTTCTTCCTAGACTCGACGCTGCTCACGCCCGCGTCGCCGGAGTCGACGGCATCCAACGACATCCCATCGTTCTACTACTCCGACGACGACGACGAGGAAGAAGAGGAGGACGACGACCACAGGTACCACCTTCCCTCGCTCGAAGCAGGTCTCGGAGACACGGACTCCTTCAAGAGCAGATTCGGCAAGACGCTGTCCACATACAGCCTGCCCCTGGCATCAGATCCGGCCGACAAACCGGCGGCCGCGACGCAGGAACCGACCGCGGCACAGCTGGGCTCGCCGGCCCTCGTAGCCAGAAACGGCACGGACGTGCCGGTGGGCAACACGTCGCTGCTCGCGAGTCCGGCCCCGCATTCGGGTCTGGACGAGCTTGTCAGCGAGCTTGGCTGGATGGCGGACATCATCCGCGGCAAGTCTGCTTGATGTTTGCATTTTCTTGTCTATATTCTTCTTTTTACACATCGTTTATACACCTCATATAAAGTGGATGGGACGAGGATGTCCAACGGTACCGGGGAATTTTTATTGGGAGCTTTCTCTCTGAGAACACACATACGGGGGTTATATAGGAGTTAACTGGCGGATTATGGCGCTTATAATTTTGGGTGTTATGGCTCAATACCCCGGAATATGCAGGATTTTCCTCTTAGCCGTCCCGGGTTGCAGGTCGGGAAGATCCTTAGATGGAGTTATATACGGCGGGATAAGATGGGATCTCGGGTAGACTATCAGTGGTCGATGGGCTAAAAGGGTTGGGGAATAATGAGAGGATCATATACCACCGGATTTTCGGTGCATGTGTCGTTCACTTGCCGGTTTGCTGCAGTGACAGTGTGTGATTGTCTTCGAGACAAGAAGATCGCATCTCACAACCCAGGTAATCAGACATATACTAGAATTCATCGGTATGACAATGACATTCGACAATAGTCACACCATAGTCAATGATAGTCACTCCGGGGTAGTTACAAGTCATACAAACACCGCATAGCATTCATCATAGAATGACTTTCATAGTCCCGCTGAAGGAAACACATAGATCATCGTGGGTATCATTCTTATCCGTAGTCTACATCAACACAATCATACAACAAGTCGACATCATCCTATCCTACACTCCCAGCAACAGCCCCCGCAGTATTCTCCCCCACCACCGCGGGCGGCGCTGCACCAACAACATCCGGCTTCCGCTCCTCCTCAACCTGACCCTGCTGGCCCTGCGCCTGGCCCTGCGCCTGACTCTCCTCCTTTAGTCCCTCCTTTAGTCCCTCCTCCTTCAGTCCCCCATCCTCCTGGTCATCCACCGGCACAGCAGCAGCAGCAGCAGCAGGAGGAGGAGGCGGAGGAGTATCGCGCGGCTTGTCCGGGTGCAGGAACCGCGACGGCACGCCCCTGGCGGCGACGGCGCCGGTGCCGACCCAGGCGCCCAGCAGGCGGCTCCACCTGTAGTCGCCGCGGTGCAGGCGGCGGATCTCGCGGAAGGCGTAGCTGTTGTGGTAGGGCAGGCCGGTCTGGGGGTCGCGGTAGCGCGCCGGGTGGTTAGTGATGACGCAGAGGGGCGGGTGGGCTGGTTCTGGGCGCGGGTTGGTCGCGTTAGAGGCTCTTTTCTTCTGTGCTTTTGGGGAAAAGGAAGGATAACGATGAGAGGAGGTCGGTGTAGAAGAATGGAAACAGGGAGGGAAAAGGGGGAAGGAGGCAAGGGGGAACTCACTGGCAAGCTTGTTCATCTTCCGACCAAAGAGGATCTGCGTCTGGACTTGCTTGTCTTTGATAGCTGTCTCGTCGAAGTTTCGGAGGATGATGCAGCTTCGCGTCACTTTGCCTTGCTCGGCAGGGGCTGGCGTGCGGTCGCCAGGGGTATTAGGAGATATCGGCGCGGAGTTGCCCTGTATTGGTCGCAGTGGTGATGGAGCAGGTTGTGTTTGTATAGTGGGTGCTGTTGGAGGAGGATCTGGCTGAGCAACGGATGGACCGCTCACGGCGGTATTGCTCCCTTGTATAGGAGGTATAGGTCGAGTGGCGTCCTGTATCGAAGGTGTAGCTTGAACAGCCTCCTGAGCTTGCGGCTGAGGCATTGAGAGCGGCGATGGTGCGCTGAGACTGGACCCGCGTGCGCCCGGGGCTGCCAGCACGTTCGACTGCGTGTTGGGCGCTTGCATGCCCATCATGGGCATTGGGCTGCCCATCCGCGGTGGCGCTCCAAATGGGTGACCGAGCATACTTGGAGCGGCGAGAAAACCGCCACCGGAGGGCGGGGGTGGTATAGGCGGCGGTGCCATGGGGCCGCGAGGAGGTTGTAATTGCGAGGGTGGTGAGGGCAATACTGGAGGGGGACCGAACTGGGAGCTTGGTGGTTGCATTGGTGAAATCGCCGGCGGTTGCATTCCCTGAGCCTGTTGTGCAGGCGGGCCGGTGCTGGCTGTGGGTAACGGCTCAAATCTAGGACCGTCGGACGGCGGAGGAGCTGTTGGAGGCTGTTGTAATGGTGGTGTTGGAGTAGATGGCGGAGGTGCAAGCGACGGTGTAGTCGGGGCCACCACTGTTGACGACTGAGCCTGGGATTGAATAGGGTCAGGAGCAGAATGCTGGCCTGCCGTTTGCTCGCTCACGGTCGTCTGCTGCTGAGGCGCGGCAGCAGGTCCCTCAATAGGGGTCACAGGTTTTGACTCCGTGACAGCCTCCTGGTTCGCAGCAGCGAGTGACTGCCTCTTCTTCCTGGGCGCTTTCTCCTCGATGGCCACCATCTTGCCTAGGTTCTTCATCTGGTCTCCGTCCAGCTCCTGGATGCCGCTCCAAAATGTGACGACGGGCCCATCCAACTTCCTATTTTGTAGAGCCGCTATCTTACGCAGTCGCTCTTCCTCTCTCTGCTTCTCTGCCTCTTCCCACCGGTTCAGGCTCTTTGCGTTCCGCTTCTCGACGGCGGCAGCTTCGGCCAATCGTTGAGCCTGGGTGAGAGGAGGCTTCTTCAGGGCCTCCATCTTCTTGGCCTTCCTCTCCATGGCCTCCATGACCTTCTTCCGCTTGATCTCCCGCTCGAGCATTTGTTGGTGTAGTTGCTCCTTGCTGAGCTTCGTAGTCTGTCTTTCGGAAGCGCGGGTGGGCATCTCGGCCGGGGTAGGGAGCCAGCTTGCGCGTTCCGACTTCTTCTTCGGCCGAGGTTTAGGTGCGGCTTGAGGAGCGGGACTAGCAGATGCCGTGGGCGGCTGTTCTATCCGGACCTTCTTCCTGAACTTGACGGGTATTGCAGCCTGTGCCTTTCGCTTCCGCTGGGCGTTCCTCTTCTCCCTTGCCTGGCGCTCCAGCTCCTTCTCGCCCGCCTCCTCGTCTGCGCCCTCATCCGCATCCTCGTCGTCCGAGGAGGAGTCCATGTGCACATCGGAGTCGTCCCTCTCGGCATCAGTAAACCCTGCATCATCGCCGTCCTCAGCGAAGAGCAGCTCCAGCTCGTCGTCGTCAGCTGCGGGCTCTTCGTTGGCGAGCATCGACTTCATGCGGTTTCCGGCGGTGGAGCGTTTCGCACGTGTGGTGGCGAGCCATTCCACCTGCTCGGCCTCGGCGGAGTTGCCATCATCGCTGTTGCTTCCGCTGTCGCTCCCAGAGTCCGACGACTCGTCTCTCATGGGCTCGTCCTCTTCGGTCGCCATCGTGTCTGTAAGTCGTGGCTGGGTCGCACACCATCAAGCGTATGTCGTCCTCATGAGATGGGGAGAAACACAGCAGATACCATGCAGAGCGGAGACAGGCTAAACAACCTAGGAACAGCAAATCCGGTGAATATTGTGGTGGTCTACTGTGAGTGGAAGATGTTGCTGGAGCGAGACGCGACCGTGTTGGGATGAAGTTGTGAAAATTCACGATTGGCTCCAGTCCCGCCTGTAAAACTGCCTGACATCACTGGTTTAGGCGGCGAATCAGATGCCGAATTAGCGATTTGCAGTACGTCTTACAGGGGTTTATGCGCTAGCAATTGCGTGATCGCTCCGGTCTTCCAGCGCTGCCCCACCTCAACTTTCTGCTCCCGCTGCTCTTGTCATGGACGACACTAAAAGCTCACAAAGACGTCGTCTCCGGCTCTGCTGACAGCTGCTGTGTTTCTTTTCCTTGTTGTAAAGGCCAACTCAAGGGCTTAATATCATGGCAAGCACCAGCACAGCCGCCAACATGTTCCGCCGCGGAGTGCGCACCTTTGCCACGAGCGCACGGCGTCTGGCCGAGCCGAGTCCGCACCTCCTCGCCGTGTCCAAAGCCCAGGGCGTCGCCAATGGTCTGACAGAAGGTAAGATCTGGTCTCTGTCTCTCTCTCTCTTCCCAACCCAATTGACGACAATGAACTAATGTGTAATGTGTCGTGACCCAGCAATCGGCAACACGCCGCTGATCCGCCTCAAGCGCCTCTCGGAGGAGACTGGCTGCGAGGTGCTTGGCAAGGCCGAGTTCATGAACCCGGGCGGCTCCGTCAAGGACCGCGCTGCCCTATACGTCGTCAAGAACGCCGAGGAGCAAGGGTTGTTGAAGCCCGGCGGTACCGTGGTCGAGGGCACCGCCGGCAACACGGGCATCGGGCTGGCGCACGTGTGCCGCAGCAAGGGCTACAAGCTGGTCATCTACATGCCCAACACGCAGTCGCAGGGCAAGATCGACCTGCTGCGCCTGCTCGGCGCCGAGGTCTACCCCGTGCCGGCCGTCGCCTTCGAGAACCCGGAGAACTACAACCACCAGGCCCGCCGGCACGCCGAGCAGACCGAGAACGCCGTGTGGACCAACCAGTTCGACAACGTCGCCAACCGCCAGGCCCACATCGAGACCACGGGGCCCGAGATCTGGGCCCAGACGGCCGGCAAGATCGACGCCTTCACCTGCGCCACGGGCACGGGCGGCACACTCGCCGGCACGACGCGCTACCTCAAGACCGTCTCGGGCGGCCGCGTCAAGAGCTTCCTGGCCGACCCGCCCGGCAGCGTGCTGCACAGCTACATCCAGTCTGGCGGCAAGCTGGTCGAGCGGTCCGGGTCGAGCATAACCGAGGGCATCGGGCAGGGCCGCGTGACGGACAACCTGCGGCCGGACCTGGACCTGCTCGACGGCTCGCTGCACATCAGCGACGAGAAGACCATCGAGATGGTGTACCGCTGCCTGGACGAGGAAGGGCTGTACCTGGGCGCCAGCTCGACGCTCAACGTCGTGGCCGCCAAGGAGGTGGCCGAGCGCCTGGGCAGGGGCCACACCGTCGTCACCATGCTGTGCGACGGCGCCTACCGCTACGCCGACCGCCTGTTCAGCAGGAAGTGGCTGGCCGAGAAGAAGCTGCTGGATAGCATACCGAAGCATCTGGAGAAGTACATAGTCTTGCCGTGAGATAATATAATACCACATTATACCACACGTAGTTTTTGGTGTTACAACTGGCGTAAAGTACTGTACATCTTATCTATATCAACCCTTTTATGATAGTTCAAGCTTCCACCGGCTGCTCGCTCGCCGGCTGCTCAACCACCGGCGGACTCTGGTCCGGGAACAGCTTGCGATACACCTGCTGCGTCCTCCGCCCTTCAGGCACGGGTCTCCGCGCCATCGCCGCGCCCAGCTCCGCCTCCAGCGTCGCCGCCCGCGTCCGCAGCTGCTCGGCCAGTACCCCGTCCTCCACCACCCGCGCCGCGAGCTGGAACCCGTGCAGCAGCGGCGCGACGGTATACGTGATCTGCGTGTCGTGGCGCAGGTGCTCGAGGCTCGGGTCCGCGGCAAAGTCCTCCTCGCCGTACAGGTCCAGCGCCCCCTTGCCCTCGGGCCACAGCGCGACCAGCTCCCTCGCGTACTTGGCCACCTTTCCGTCCGCGTCGACGCCGCCGTTGTGCATGGCCGCCACCGCGGCAGCCATGTGCAGCCTGGCGCCCAGGATGAGCGGGTCCCGGTACAGCGGATACGTGCCCCTCGCGGCGTCGCCCTTCTTCCGTACGGGCTGGTGGTCCTCCTCCTCGAGCATGTCGAGCACGCGCTCGGTGCGCTGCAGGGCCTTGGCCGTCTCGGCCTGGTCCCAGCCGCTCATGATGGCCTCGACCTGGATGTTGATCATGACGTCGTTGGCCTTCTCGTGGCTGTCGAGGCGGAAGTTGGTGCGCTTGACCTCGCGCGCGCACGTGAGGATGGTGTGGATGCAGCCGGCCATGGCGGCGCGGCGGATCAGCTTGCCGTACTGGTCGTATCGCAGCTTGCGCCCGGCCTGCACGCACAGGCCCTCGAGCAGCCGCGGCAGGATAGCCCAGTCGTCGGGCGTCCTCATCAGGTCGACGATCTCGTAGAGGGTCTTCTTGGTTGAGGGCATGTCGCGCACCTTGTCGGTGAAGTAGAAGCGCAGCTTCTCACCATCGATCTCCATGGTGATGGGGTCGGCCTCGAGCTGAGCCTTGTAGCGGCGATTGTAGAGGCGCTTTCGCTGGTCGGCAGGGAGGTAGGAGGGCAGGATGACCTTGTAGCGGATCTTTTCGAGCAGGTCGTCGAGTTCGGTGGATGAGGTCTTGGGGAAGTGAATGACTGAGCTGGCTGTAACCCGGGTGTACTTAGTATGATAGCATCAGACGAAAAGAGTGAGCAATGGGCAGAAAGAACATACCGAGAGCTGGCGAATGTGAGAAGGCTCGACATTGTTGCGTTGCAAGTGCTCTATCTGCAAGAGATGTCCACCCAGAGCTGCTCCCAGACGGGGCAACTCTTAATATCCTGCTGAACATGGCGACTGGGTGTGTGACAGCAGTCCGGTTGGGATAGCTGTGTCTTCGTCGTCGTCGATGCGAGGTTGAAGAGCCTGGATTCTCACCATCGAATCATAAAATAAAATGGGAACCCGATATCGAAGGAATAACGGCATCTCATTGGCCGGAAATTCAATGCTAGCTGCTGGTCGAATAATCGACCAATCAGAACCCACAATTGCTTGCACTGTGCACTCGAGATTTCGACCCTTCAACTTCAACTTCAACCTCGTCGTCACTTTTATCGTCTTCACCACCTGTCGACGGCACCCAGCACAGCCATGACCGCCGCACCGCTAAGCAGGCGGCCTCTGGCCTGCCTCAAGAACAGCCTCAGACATGCCCGACAGCAGCGCCTGCTCTTCCCCCGGACAATGGCCACATCCACCGAGCCAACCTCGACCCCAACCAGCAGCAGCTCGACCTCGTCACTCCTCCCAGACCACAACTTCTGTATGTGTCCTCCCCTAGTCCATCTCCCTCCCAACCCTGACTAACACACCCCCAAAGTCACAGTCCGCGACCCCAAGACCTCCCGCCTCCGCACCGCCTTCGCCGTCTACAACCCAACCCGCACCGTCCCCTCCGCCTCCAAAACCACCCTCATCCGGACGGACATCGTCCCCCCGCCCCCCCAGACCCTAACAACCACCCACCCGGACCCCCTCCCCGCCCTGCGCGCCAAGCAGATCTCCCTCCTCGACCCCACGGGCGCCCGCACCGCGCTCTTCAGCCGCTCCAACCGCGACGCCGCCCGCGTCGGCGACGTGCTGATGGTCACGCACCGCCGCGGCGGCGAGCCCTTCGCGGGGGTGCTCATGTCCATCCGGCGCGCGGGCGTCGACACCGCCGTGCTGCTGCGGGGCCGCCTGACCAAAGTCGCCGTCGAGATGTGGTTCAAGGTGTACAACCGCAACGTGGCCGGCATCGAGGTCGTGCACCGCCGCCGCAAGCGCGCCCGCCGCGCCAGGCTGACGTATCTCCGCAAGAGCAAGCACGACGTCGGCGACGTGCAGAACTTGGTGTTTGCCTGGAAGAAGAGCCGGAACGTGCTGACGACGCGCGCCAAGGGCGCTCCCGGCGCGGCGCAGAGGTTCGAGCCCAAGGCGAAGAAGTAGTGCTGCTGGGCGTCCGAATCTGGGTGGACGGAATGGTTGATGGGTCTTTCAGTAAGGAAGATCATGAGAGACGCGGATCTGAGGTTATGCCTCGTGTATGTATGTTTAGACGCACCATTAGACGTCGTACCATCACAGGCCGATATGTTCACAATGCACAGGCTCACACACATACTTGGAGTCGAATTGTATCTTTGGGTCATGGTATTTATATGAAGACGCTTGTATATATATAAAAGCAAGTAGGCGCGCCTCCCAACCCGGGTATAGGTTTGTAATATCATACATGCACCCTGCCTGCTCCTTCTGCTGTGGTACCCAAGGAAATGTCTCTAAAGTGTGCCGGCTGTAATCAGCTCTTGATCGTAGCCACAAGCCCTCCTCCCGTGTCCGCAAATACTCCAAAGGGGAAAACCAAGTGGTAATGATACCCCCGCCCAGAAAAAGGAAAAGGAACGGGGGAAAACTCTAGGGCCCGGCACGCAGTGCTGTGTCTACCTGCCAAGCCGGTCCTGCCGTCCAGTCCCGAAAGAAAAGTATGTGCTTGGTTAGTTTTGCACCCAACCTTTTTGTATACGCCAGTCTAACTCTTGCGCCATAAACGAACTATTCCAAACACGTCAAATCACAGACCGCGCTCCATCAGCCGAAGCCCGGCCCGTCGTAAAAGGCTGTGAGAAGGTCGGCTCCCCGCCCCTACCCGAATACGTCCTAGTGGCGTACGGACTGTCGTCCCCAGAACTCGTCGACCTCCTCCGCTGGGGGCCCTTCGTCACCGGCGGGCCCGGGTGCAAGATCGCCGCGATCAGGTTGCTGTTGACGCGGTCGACGCTCCGGCTGCGGCTGCGGTTGATGCTGGCGGCGGCACCACCGCCGCCGCCGCCACCCCTCGTCGCCGACGTCATGCCCGACACGGCCGAGTTCCTGCGCGCGAACTGCCTCGAGTCCGCGTCGGCCGCCTCCTTGGCGTTGAGGCTCTCGCTCGGCAGCAGGATGGCCCTGTCGAGCCCGTACGGCAGGCCGCGGTGCCGCCCGCGGATCTGCATGCCGATGATGACCAGCTTGCCCACCACGCTGAACTGCGAGCACAGCGAGGCGTTGATGTTGCTGTACCCCAGGCTCATACCCACGGTGCCGTAGGCGCTGACGATCTCGAACAGGACGCCGAACATAGTGAAGTCGCCCTTCATCAGCCGCCCTCCTTCCGAGATGGAGAGGATGAAGAAGCCCACGAAGATGTACCACAAGTCGAACGACAGCTGCCGCCGCAGATGTGCGCCGACGTACGAGAGGTCGTTAGCATCCGACGGGTCCTCGGCTTCGTTGCTGCCACCGTAGATTCCGAGCGACTTCTCTTCGTATACGTTGGTTCGGCGGACCGAGATGGCGATGGGGAACACGGAGATATACATCATAATCAGGTAAGACGTCTGCACGCCGGGATGCAGTGCTGCCAGGTTAATACACGAGAACCCGGCAGTCCGCGTCGAGGCAGCCTGAAACAAGCCATCCAAGACCCGGTAACCGGGAGGAAGCTCAACAACGGGCCCGCTTCCAAGCTATTTTTGCAGACGTCAGCAATCACCAGGCAAGGCAACTGCACGGCAGATAAAGTACTCACATCCAATATTATAAAGAATATTAAGTCGATCCCGTTGAGGAGCACTAGAAGCCAGAAAAGCCACCAGGTCGCGCCCGACGGAAAGAGAAGCGTAAAACAGCGACGCGGATGATCCAAGAGAAACTTCAACTCCTCCCATATCCCGCTTCCGCGCGGGACGACTGACGACAAAATCCAAATGATGAAGCGAAGCATGACGGGAAACCCCGTGTTTCCAATAACGATGAGGAAACTCATGGTCAAGAGCGGCCACGTAGCCGTGTTGAACGAGTTCATACTGTCGGGAGTCAGGGTGAAGCCCAGGTCCATGAAGGCCGAGTGCGGCGTGAATATTCCCCACCAGGCCCTGCTCTGGCCGGCATTGTCGACCACGGGACCGTATTGCTGGCTCCGGACGATCCAAGGGAGCATGCAGAGGACGCCGAAGATCCAGAATCCCCAGAAATAGCACGTGAGGATGAGAGCCAGGGTCTTGAGAGATCTGTACTCGATGCCGCCCAGCTCTTCCCTCTGTTCTTCCGTCAGATCTGGAAACTGAGAGTTGCGCCCCAGCGTCGGCTCCCAGCTCAGATACGGAGCCTGGTCCTCCTCCTGCTTGTTACTAGAAAAAGCGGTACGTATCTTCTCAAACGTCCTCCTCCGGTTGTTTGACGGCGTGACATGCAGGTTATTCTCGTTGTGGTGCAGTTTCTGATCGCTCCTGTCCAGTATTCTGGGTTTCCTTAACCTGAGCAGCGCGAGGGTCCTGGCAGCCGCCTTAGCGTCGTCGACGATATCTTCCAACGCCTCGTGGTTGTCCCTATTAGGTCGCTGTGGCTCCTCGATCTTGATCGTCTGCTGTCGACCTTCGGCACCGGTACGAGGTGGTCGCGCCGGACCTGCCGTGTCCGTGCTCTCCACGCTTTTTACCTGTGATAGAGGGTCCAATGGATCGAGGTCATCATCATTCGCATTCTCCCGCGTAACTCGCTCGGGCAGCATGCCTCTCTCAGCATCACGAGGTCCCGGGATGCGGAGGACTTCGTCGTTGCCGGCCCTCTGCCGCTCCAGGATGGCTATGTGATCATCGTCGGGCCGAATAGGCGGGAGCTTGGCCATCTCGTCATCAAGCCCGTCGCTCCTCTTAACCATATCAGCAAACTTGATGGTGTCTTGGCGTCTCTGGCCTTGGGGTGAAGGCGGTCTGTCGGCGTTTCCATTGGGCTGCGTTGCGGCTGCATCAAGCAGGATACCATCATTAGTGATCCTAGCCTTTGCGCCGTTGTGCATGACGGTGATATTCCTTCCGTTCACGCCATTTTCGAGTCTACTCGGGTCGCCCGGTTTCGACTTGGACTTGGACTTGGATATCGTGCCTCTTCTCTGCCTCGCCTCGCGAACAATATTCTGGAAGCGCTTCTCAAACCAGTACAGACGTAGAAAGACGACAAAGGAGTTAATGGTGATGGGATTTGACATCATGGCCAGGAAGAAGATGACAAGTTGCTGGAACGTGTTCAGCAGGTTGACGTCGACGGTGTTGAGCCCGGCTTGCGTGTTGGCTCCGCTGGCGAAGACTAGGGAATCGATATAGGCGAGCTTTCCCCGGCCGGCGCCATAGATGAGAACGGAGCCTATGATGGACATGAAGACAACCCAGATGTCTATTGCCAGGCATGTTAGCCACCAACAACATCACAAGCACACAGCTGGGACGAGACAGCGAACAAACTCACAATGGGCGGTGATGAAGTTGAAATGCGGGTGCTTGGAGAATATAGAGGGCCGCAGGCTCTGGACCTGCCGCCAGAAGAAGTCCTTAGATCGGTCCATGTTCTTATAAAACGGCGCGAAGTTGCTATAGTGTGGTATATACCGAGAGTATACCCGGTGCTGAGTTGGGAGGAACACTTGGGACAAGTGAAAGACCGTGCAACGAGGTCTGAGGTTTCGCTATTTATGTCCCATGGTGTAGAGTGCCAAAGTGAATCGAGGTCGGATTATCCAACACGTAGGAGCCGCCGTCAATCGAGCTTGGAATCGATAAATCGGTAGATTTCCTGGAACCTGGACATGGCGATTGGTAAAAGGAAGATCTGAAGTCGTAGTATCGTTGTGTGGCTCTCCTTCTCCCCCCAGACTGGAAGCTGCAGACCTCACTGTCGTGCACGGTGAGGTAGGGTAGATTGACAGCGTGGTAGCCCAAGGCGATCGGGATCAATGCCAGAACGGCACCGTCCTCGTGGAAGGGATGAGCTGTGGATTGGCGGAAGGAGGTGAGGTTCAATGCGGACTTGGGGTATGAGGTCCCTAATAACCGGGGTCGCAACGTGGAGAAGGCGATGATCACGACTCAGGAAGTCAGGAGAGATAGCGTAAGCTCCACTTTGGGGCGTGGTGAATCTTTCTCCAGCGTATTTAAAAAGACAAAGCAGCACGTCGAGGTGGCTGTGCTGCTTGGTATTTGAGTTTGCGTGTGACGTATGTCTAGAACAGTAGAAGTACGAAAGCCAAGAGCGGCCAATACAGTTAGGACGAGGGTTTTGTCTCTTGGACTCAGAAACACAATGTCAGATGGGTGACTTGGACGAGGTCGATATATGCGCCGCGGCTGCTAAGAATAAGAATTGACATGCGGCGTAGAGAGATAGCCGACAATCGGATACCTCAAGGATCTCATGCGGTGAGAAGGCGCATCATAGCATGATATCGCCGATATGCAGAGCAAGGAGCGGCAGCACGGGTGCACATCCGGCAGATCTCGGTCCCTCGATGTTTGTTCGGGTTGTACAGTGCTTAGGAGTATCACAGTACAGGAGCAGTAACTCCTGGAGGAGTTTTCCAATCTGCCAGTTTTTGGAGAGGGGGCTCCGTATCATGACTGATGATGCAAAAGTTCTATGAGGGCCTCGATTTCCCTTAGTGTAGGGCGGAGTCTTGGATCCACATTCGGAATTGAATTGGCTTCTCAATTGCCAAGCTATGCCAAGAATATGGCGCGTCCATCATCCATCATCAGCCGTGGCCCTGCAGCTGTGGCCACGACAGGGATAGGTATGCAGTAACATGAAACGAAAACCGCCCTAATTGGGGGAAATGCTGAAAAAAGAACGGGTGGAAGGTGCATTTTTGTTTCGATCTTCTTTTCTCTTCGACCAGCCACATCGCTCATTCACGCCACGTCCCCCTCGGAATTGGGAATTGGATGGCATGCTGGCAATGCACTGTCCAAGCTCCTGCAGTGATGTCACTCCGGTGTACAGTACAGTACTGCAAGTATACGCCAACCCCGCGTGTAAGCTTAAGAAGCTACAGGTACCTTAGAATCACGCATTCTGGTGCAAGTAGCTTCAAACTTAATCTTTGAGTAGGTAGACAGCGACAGTATCTAAATGGTCGTGATACTGTGGTAATAGTCTAGGTAATTTCCTGTCGTGTGATCGTCTTTTCGTGCAATATGTTCCCTTATATCTGAGGAGAGGGTGATGTTCCTACAAGTAAGGACGTAAGTATGTTACATTTTCACATGATACCTCCTCTACATGACCGTAGGGGTAGGCCAAAGCTGCATGAATCCGACATTCCACCTCACCCTTCCTTATCAACAGGTACACCGCATGTCTGACGGCATCTGAGATCTTCGGCTTTTACCTGCTCAACACAGTACGAGACATTAGACGGGACGGCAGGCCGGCGAGTTGCAGACGACAGATAATGCGATATCGGTCCGCGATGCGATGCCAACTGTCGTTCTGACTCGAGCCACGACTGCAGAGGGTTGGTAGGAATATCACATCTCGATTGCAGACGGGAAGAGAGAAGAGCGGTGGGTCTTATGTCTGAGCGAGACATGTCAAACCACGGGCATATACGGGATGGCAGTCTTGTCGGAGCCCGGCTGCGTCTACCCGAAGCCATCATACAGTCATGGAAGGGGCTGAGGAAGACAAGAAGACAGGGGGGAAAAAAGGAAAGGATAAGCAGAAGGGCAATGGGCTCGGGAAGGCGACATCTCCGGCTAGAGGAATATCGACAAGTGTAAATCCGTGGTGTTACATGGTCTCCAGACGTCGAGGATTCATCGCCAGTATGCAGATAAATCGCAGTCCAGTCTACCTTCCTGAAAACAACGCTGGGTATTTTGTCCTATATAAAAAACATCTAATAATGGTGAGAAAGTGACGCCGCCGTCGTCATTGTTCACAATCTGAGTGTGCCGTCTTCTTGTCCCAAAAACCATATATGTGTTGCACCCACCCACGTTCTCCCAGAACCCAGACACCAAAACGCCCAGATATGCAAATATTGCTTGCTCTGCCAAAGAGGTACCTACTGCATCGCCTCCCTCATCTGCTGCTTCTTCCTCTCCTTCTCCCGCGCCAGCTTCTTGAAGAAGGCGCTCTGCTCGGGCTTGGCCTTCTTCCCGCCCTGGCCCGCCCTCTTGTTCTGCTCCACGTACGCCATGTCCTGCCCGCCCGACAGCTCGCCCAGCGTGCCCGCCGTGCGCCGCACCCCGGCCCTCTTCCTGGCCCCGCCCGACCGCCTCTCCTTCCCGAAGAGGTCGTCGTTCTCCCTCTCCTGCTCCATCTCGCCCCCCGCCGCCACGTAGTCGCTCAGGATCTTGGTCAGCAGCTCGCGCCGGTCGCTCGGGTCCGCGAACGCCAGGTTCGGCGTCTTCTCCAGGTTGGCCAGCTGCGTGATGACCTTGAAGGCGTACCCCTGGTCGACCAGGAATGCCTGCCGCTTAGACGAGTAGAACATCTCCTGCGTGTCCTTGGACACCAGCGAGTAGAAGAAGGCGTTGAAGCCTTCGTCGTTGCGGCGCTTGGCCCGCAGGATGCGGCCGAGCCGCTGCGCTTCCTGCCGGCGCGAACCAAAGTGCGATGAGATCTGGATCAGCACCGTGGCTTCCGGCAGGTCGAGCGACGTGTCGCCGATCTTGGACAGGAAGAGCGTGTTGATGGCCGGGTTGAACTGAAAGTTGGAGAGAATAGACATTCTCTCGTTCTGTCCCGTGTCGCCGTAGATGCACCACTTCTGCAGCTTCTGCGAGTACGCCTTGAGCGCGTACAGCTCGTCGGAAAAGACGATAATCTTGTCGCCGCGCGCCTCGTGGTAGTTGATAAGGTACTGGCAAGCCTGGAACTTGCGCGGGTTCATGGCCGAGAGCGTCCGCCTCAGGTTTGCCTTGCCGGTGAGGTATTCGTCGTAGAACTCGCTAGGCATAGGACACCAGACCTCCGCGCACTGCACCTTCGCAATGTGGCCTTGCTGGGACAGCTCCATCCAGTTGGCTTCGTAGAGCTTGGGTCCGATCAGGAAGTTCAAGTGCGAGATCTTATCGTCTTCTCTAAGGAGCGTGGCCGTGAGCCCGAGCTTTGAGTGCGACTTGATGGTCGAGATGACCTTCCGGAAGATGTCGGCGGGGACGACGTGGACCTCGTCCAGAAGCATCAGTCCCCATTCCCGCCCGCTGAGGAAGTCAATCATCTTCTGGGTGTCGTGTGCTCTTTTTGTTGACGTGTTGAGCATCGAGTACGTCGTCACGATAATACCCGTATTGCCCTTGAACTTGTGCTTGCTTTCGCTAGTGAACACCGCCACGTCCTCCTCGGCGACGTTGGACCACTTGAGGAACTCGGACCTCCACTGAAACACCGACATGGAACTCGTGCAGAGCACGATGACTCCCTTCTTGATAGTGCAGGCCGCTGTGATGCCGACCAGAGTCTTTCCGGCGCCGCAGGGCAAGACTATAATGCCACTCTTTGCTCTTCCGTTACCAAACATCTTACTGAGACTCTTTTCTTGATACGGTCGGATCTGCGTGTTCGGCCGCAAATCGATGTCCAGATTTGCGTTCACGTAGTCATTCCGGAAGTCGTACTCCTCCAGAATAGGGAGATCCAGCTTAAGACACCGGTGTTGCACTGTTTCGACAGCGCTGTCAGGAATCTCGAAGGCATGGATCGTCGCCTTCTCTTCATCGTCGTCTTCGGCATTCAGAGTCGCATACACGTCAGCCTCGTTGGTCTTTGCGACCTCGCCTGCCTTGTTCTCTGCTTGTTGCAGCCCGCCGGCCTGCTGGACTCCTTGTGCATTGTTGGTTCCCGGGATGACGAGACCACCCATGGTGGGAGCATATGAGGTTTTGATAGCGTTGGACCCGGTGTGCACGCGCAGTGGCCCGATGACCGGATCCTTCAGCAAATTTTGCAAAACCTGCTCGTCTGCACTCTCAACGTAGTACTTGTTTTCCTTCAAGACCAGCTTGACCTTGCCGTAGTTCTTGGTGCATTGCAGGATGAATTCCCTGATACTGCCGGGCAGGGGCGTCTTCAGGAATCTGTCGAGGGCGCTGATGATGTCTTGAGGTTCGAGACCGACCGAGACGGCGGCGTAGAGACTGTGCGGTGTCAACTGGTACTCGTGGCAATGCGTTGGCCGTGACTTGGGCTCTGCGATGGCTATGAGCAAGTCCTGAGCCATGGCCGCGGCAGGATTGAACTTCTCGAGGATGATGATGCCTTTGCGCGAGTCTATCCACAGCGGTCGGTTGTTGTGATCGGGTCTCAGACGCAGAAATGAGTAATCGCGCTGACCACGGCTTCCAAAGTGCAGCGAGGCCGAGTCGAAGTGGCGGTTCTGGGAGTGATGCTGGAAACGGTCGTTGGCAAGATCCCATTTGTCCACAAACTCGTCTGCCTCTGCCTCCATCTCGATCTCTCGCTCTGTCGGCACGATATTGCCCTCAACATCGGACATGTTCTCGGAATTGTCGATGCTCCGCGGCGTGCCGGGACCAGGAGTCGATAGTGCAGAAGCCCTTCCAGCCTTCGCCGGACCCTTTGGGGCCGCTGGGGCCTTTCTCTTGGGTGGCATGGCTGTGATAATCGTGGTAGATTTGATTATCGTCCACAGGTGCTGCCGAAGTGTTGAAGATGAGTGGAGGATTGAGACGACAGAAGAAGCCGCCGTGCCTAGAAGTACGAAGAAGAATGCGGATGACAAAGGCATGCAAGCATGCCTGATGACGGAGGTCCAGACCGGACCTCCACTGCCCGGCTTATCGTGTTATCGATTAGAAATGCTCTAAATCAACCCCACCAAAACTTTCAGGGGTCGCTAAATAAGCTACCTATTTGACTTTACAGTGGCGGCAGCTTCCGTACCGATCTGACCGCGTCTACGAGTCTGCGAGTCCACCATTCTATATCGACGATATTGTTGTGTCTGCCTCAAGGAAAA
Organism: Coniochaeta prunicola; assembly: GCA_007388105.1. NCBI lineage: Eukaryota > Fungi > Ascomycota > Sordariomycetes > Coniochaetales > Coniochaetaceae > Coniochaeta > Coniochaeta prunicola. The sequence continues at coordinate 259,575 of SMOB01000087.1, forward strand.
CAGAAGGTCTCCTCACACACGTCCTCGCCCACCATGTGGTAAGCCGCTTTGCCTCGCACGATATCTTTATACGTAATCTAACGCCAACCTGTCACAGTAAACACATCCTCAACGCCCAAGTCTCCATCCGGTCGCCATGCTGTACGACGTCGCCCTTCACCATTCCCTTCCTCCTTTCCTCCTCTCCCTCTCTCACCTAAAACCCAAAGAAAATCTCCCAAAGTACCCAACTACAAAACAGTCCCTAACCTAGTCTCACAGGCAGGAAATGGTTCGACTGCGTAGAGTGCCACCAAGAGTCCGAGTCGCACCCCCTCAAGGAGACGCTCGAGATGGTCTTCGCCTGCAAGAAGTGCAAGAAGTGCTTCCGCAAGGACGTGCAGGAGTTCGAGGAGGCCGACGAGTACTGCCCCCACTGCGACAACCACTTCGTGCTCGAGGCCAAGACCCCCAAGCCCGTGCTGCAGGTCGAGGGCGACGACGCCCGCATGGACAGCCGCATGCTCAAGGACGACAGGGTCAAGCCCGTCCGCGTCCAGCGCACCATCTTCGACCCCGAGGACGACGCCGATAAGCTTGGTTGATTGGGAGGCCGTACGGGAGAAAGGGCTCCGATGGAGGGTTGATATTACAGCGGGATAACAAAAAGGGTTGGGCATATTTGGGGGCTTTTATGAAGGCGTTCTGGTGCGTGCTACTGTTGACGGTGGCATATTTGGTTCAGACAGCAGAGGCATGACTGTGTATATATCTGAGTCTTGCCGATTTTATACCAGCAGAAAGATGACCTGGTTGAGTTACCCTGCAAAGTGTTGCTACTGATGAATACGGTTAACACTCTTAACTACATTCGATGAAAGCGAGCCGCACCGATATCAAGGTCATTAGACCACAAAAACACATTAAGTCTATATAATGCTATAGCAACTCCTTCCTCCTACAACCCACAGTCCACACGCGTGCCACTACCCAGCAACCATCTGCCCGATAGCGCCGCCAATCTCAGAAAACAGCACCCCCTTAAAGATAGTCTCCCCCATCTCCTGGCTCCAATGACCCGCCTTCTCCAACCTCTTCCTCCAAGCCCTCTTCTGGCTAAGCGGCAGCTCGTCCCAGCTCTTGGCGTCCGCATGTCTCTCCTCGTCATGCGCATCGATCTTGACGCCCTGCCCGCCCGTCTCCCCGTCCAGATCATCGTCCGGGGTCAACACGACCTTGGCAGCCTCTCCCTCCCCTTCACCACTCGCACTCAGCTTCTGCTCGGCCAAGAACTCCGCTATGAACGGCGCGTGCGTGCCCAGCTGGCCCGTCTCCTTGAAGTCCCCGGACACGTACGTGGGCAGCGGCTTCAGCCAGCGCTGCGGCACGACGTGCCGCGCGCCGATGGACGGCTGGATCAGCCCGCCCACCTCCAGGACGCCCTGGAGCAGGGCGCCGAGGACGGCGATGATGACGGCGCTGAAGATGATGATGCTCGTCGGGCTGGGGCCGTGCGACTTGAGCGCCACGACGTACCGCGGCGGGCGGGGCGGCGCCCCGGGGATCTTGGAGGCGGTGCTGAGGCGTCGGAGGGGGATGTGGTGCACGACGACGGTGTTGCCCATCGAGCCGACGGATGCGAGCTTGAGGGAGTTTTGGCGCGGGGCTGTCGGGGTGTTGGTGACGGACGCGGTCTTGGGCGGTTGGGGAGGGGGGATGTAGTTGAATGCTAGGCCGGAGATGGGGGAGGGGTGGACCGATTTAATGGTCGTTACGGGGTGCAGCTTGACGAGTAGCTCGATGTTGGAGGTGGATGTGTGTTCGAGGGTGTAGATGCTTATGGAGTTGTCCTGCGCAGCGACGGCGATGACGAACTGGGTCTCGCCTTGCTTGGCTGAGGGGCTGGACGTGGGAGAAAGATTCCGCACGGCCAGACAGGTTGCGCGGGTTACGCTCTTTGGCAGCCTGGCCGACACGGTGAGCTTGGCGTTCCCGCCCTGCTCTGCCGACGCGGGCAGGCGGAAGCCCTGCAGCACCACACCAGAGCCCTTGTGCATGTTGGAGGCGGCGATGAGGAAGTGCGGGTTGAGGTAGCGTACGCACCGGAACGTGGGCCGCTCGTAACCCGTCGCGATGTCGATGGGTGTGGTGAATATGTTGGACGGTTCGCTCTGCGTCTTGCCGATGTCGAGGATGTTCAGCACGAAATCGTCGCAGTAGGCGAGCTGCCACTTGTCGTCGTCTACCTGGATGATGTCCAGGTCCATGGCCTCCTTGAGAAGCTCCAGCGTCCCCCTCGGCTTCGGGGCGACGCCGGCGGTCGTCGAGACATCGAAGATAGAGATCTCGGAAGTCTTGGCGAGACCTGTTGCGATAGCACCAACCTGGTGAGTGCCCGAGAACGAAGGTGCGACTCTGAGCAGTCTCTGGTACGTGTCGGCGTCCTTAGAGCTGAATATGGAGGACCGGGAAAGCTCGGTAATCTTGTGCGTGCTGTTCGACCGTGATCTGGCAGGCTGGTCGATGCCAAAGACCCTGAAGTGCTCGTTCTTGCCTTTCTGGATATCGTCGAGGCTCGAGTTGATGCCTGCGTAGACAAGAGTCGTGCGGTTCTTGCGTAGCCCGGCTGCAAGCGTGGTGACGCTGTCCTCATCGCGGCTCAGCTCAAGCTCGGAAGCTACCTCAATCCTCTCTGGCGACGAGACATCGAGGACGGACTGCACAAAGCTGGTTAGCCGAAGTCTCCATCGTCATCGTTTTTGAGCTGCTGTGACGTACAATCTTGTTTCCTACGCCGCTACGGCCAGCACCTCCGCCGCCGCCGACTATGAGTCGATTGGCATCCTGAGGATCAAAGTCGCAGCAGTAGGCGGGATATGTCAGGGTAAGTTTGGCGGAGCTCAGTTCTGGAGCCATGTTTTCTCGATCTCTCGCTTCTCCTAGTCCTGGTCTGTCTGTCTAGAAGAAATTGTCGAAGGAAAGGGAAGGGAGAGCAAGAAAGATAACTGACAAAAAGGAGAGAGAGAATCACTCAGTTTTGCTGCCGGAGTGCAAACCTAAGCTACCTGGCAAACTCAGTTCATGTCGGACCGAATCTTGTTGGAGCTGGGTGATGACGTTAAGGCGCAAGGCCAGATCTTTCAAGCTTCGGGCGCGCAGCTAGCTCGCTGGTCTGGCAAATCATATGCAAGAGTGAGGCGGCATCCTCCCCCAACCGGGGTAAGCTTTTTTTCTTCCCCAAAGGGTCCAAGAGTCTAGGCCCCAGCTGGAGCTAGAGTGGTCTGTGCATTGAGTTGGGGAGCTGTGTACCCACTAAGTCTACTGTGAGTTTGTGGTAATTCAAGGTGAGCCTGGCTGTGTGTTTAGTCTCACCTTTGTTGACCTAATGTCAAGCCGAAGAAGGTACGCCCTTGTCCAGTCTATGATGGCATTAGGTACCCTCCAACGTGTCCGGGTCGGCAATAACACTCTGCTGAGACGAATCTATGTCTGCAGTGACAGATATACCTCAGCAACTCGGATTCATTGTTGGGACTCTCCTTCCGAAGCAAGCATGATTCCCAAAGTTTCCAGCTAGGAGCACAGTACATTCATATCCCAACGACCACATGAGGCCGAGATACCCATTTCCCGCCAGAAAACTCCTCTATCCCGTCAGTCCAACCATGGACCGTCACAAGCCTTAAAGCGTGATCCAAGTTTAGTCTATCCATTCCGCTATTCCATACCATCCAATACTCCTGATATCCCATTTATCCACAAGCCTAGCCTTGTACATCCTTGCCAGAATTCTCAAAGTCAACTACCCACTCGGTATTCTTGGAGATGATCATACGCCTGCTGTCGTTGCTCGCCACGCTGTCGTGGTCCCCAGTCTCGACGTTGACATTATAGACCGCCCCGTCCCAGCGCGTGGCCGGTACCGCCTGGGCCTTCTTCTCGGCCGCAGCCGTCTTTGACGCGGTAGACAGCGTGCCGAGAGAGATGTTGTATCCCGGTTTCGTGTTGCCCGGCGATGTCCGTGTGTGCGACGGACCACCGTAGTTGGTGTTCAAAGCAAACATGAACGGCCGGAGACAGGGGATCGTGGTGGCTACGACGGCGTAGCATAACTCAATCTCTGCGCATACCGCCGCCAGCACACCGTCAAGTGAAGGGTTGGCGCTGGCCAGCTCTATACCTAGATAATGGAGACGAACAGCCGCGGCCGCAATGATTCTGGCGATTGGTTAGAAAAATTTTGCGCTCGAGGTCTCGCGAAGGGAATCTGGGTAGACTAACGGAAGACGGAGACTGAACGCAAAAATGACGACCACCTTCTTCATCAGCGCGAGCTGCAGTCCATGCAGAATGTATATGGCCATGAGGAAGAGTACCAGCTCTGAGAAAATGTCGAAAGAAACCACAGTTTGCCAGCGAGCAAGCTAGAAGTCGGTCAGCATACAACTCCCTGATACGATACCAGCAAGACTCACCAGGCCCGGGCACTGAACTCCAGCGAACAACCACGGCTCAGCGAGTTGACAACGCAAGCAGATGATCAAGACAGAGACTGCCGTTAATACGGCAGAGACAATAATAAAGACGTGGGACACAAGGTTGTGCGTCTTGTCAGGCGACAGACGAATGAACAGCAAGGCGGCCGAGAGCTTCGTCAACCAAAGCGTCAGGACGTAGAAGATGTCGCTGGCATACGAGTACTGTTTTGTAACACGATCATGTCAACTACAGAACCTTTTAAAGTTCCAGTATGCAAAGGGAACCATACCTTCTCCCAGACACCGAGGTCTGAGTCGGAGATCTCTTCCCCCGTCAATCCAAACCCATGAGACACATCGGCAAAAACGAGGCCTGTTTGTATAGTCATAAAGGCCTGACTTTGGGTCAGCCCCCTGCGTACGTCGAAATTCGGTCGAGCAAAAGATGAGGGAAACTGACCATGGACAGCAGGGCAGCCACATCGTCGCCAAAGAAGCGGTGACGAAACTCGACCCGGATGAACAGCCGGAGCAAGACGGATACGAGAGCGAATATCAGGGCCAGAGCCGTCGCGATTATGACGACGCCTCGTTGGTCTGTCGGCGTGATGACAGTCAACGGGGCCGACTGCCCAGGCAGTAGCGTCGGCTCTGGAGGACTTGTAGAGTTGTCCATGGCGATGACGGCCTTTCAGTGGCAAACGGGAGGGACGAAAACAACCATATTTTGGGAGGGAAGGACGGCAGAAGACACCAAATAGGGCGAGCAAAGCAGATTTACTATTACAAACGGCCACATTATCACGATCCAAGAACGAGAGACATGTTCACACGCTGCCAATGGGGCAAGAGGCTGGGTCTCAGCCGGCACATTTCCACACACGACGGGCCTTGCCAGGCCTCTCGAGTGTCAGCGGCGAGGAAAAAGAAAGGAAAAGATACGGCCGCGGCACGCATGAAGGTATGGCGGCACATCAGCCACGGGATGCAGGGGTAACGGTTTGAGAGATTGGCTGGAGTGGCTTGCGAATAGGTGGTGTGCTGTACCAGGAAGAGATAGTGGTGAGATTAAACGTCTTCTGACGGGTGTCCTGCCGTGCCATACGATACCGCTGCCCTGGGTTTACACACAGACAAGGTCCGGTTTTATCCATCACACACCTTTCGGTTGCTATGACTGATGCGCCTACAAACCTGCGAATTACAGGAGCTACAAGAACTCACCATCCGGTGTGTTGATGATGACAACATGAGAGTCTAGACATTCTTGCGCGTAGGTTACCTTCCAAGAGAAAGTAGGCAGCTATGTTCCAGGTTGCCTCGAGCTTACTGAGCCTGTAGTGATCCTGGCAAGATAGCAAGGATGCTACGACGACGACGACGACGATGTGACCGTCAACCATCACTGCCATCCCAGTCAGTCATGGACCCACCAACCAGTCACTGTAGTACTGGCCATTCGACAAGTGATATTCGAAGCTCTCCGGACGGCACGCAGACGTGAACAACATGCAGCCGAAGTAGACTAGCAAAGCAGCTGAAGCAGCCTTATCACCTCCCAAAGGACAAAAGATTGACAGGGATAGTCGCTACCGGGATTGTGAAATGGAGGACATTTGAGACCTTTTTGACACCTCCCAGTAGTGACTACACTGCATGTGTATTGGTGGGGGGACGGGGCCTTTCCGCCCTTTTAGCGAGTGCAACCCCCACGATCCCGCGAGCAAAAGGAGAAATAAATAAGACGCCAAGGAAAAGCTTATCGGCATGCCAATATATCCACAGCACAGAAGCTGGGGACTGTGACGGGGGGCTCGAGTCGACTCCCAAAGACTTGGGCCTGGAGAACTCGCAAAGACCAGGTTCCCGCATGGCCGAGTTTGCCGGATCCTTCGCTCTTGTGTTGGATATGGGGGAGAATTTCATTTCCTGGAAATCCAATTATAACGATTAGACGTGTATGCATACCACAGCCTACCTTGGTAGGTACCGGTACCCACGAACGGTGAAGAAGAGTAATCGTTTCATCAGGGACTGGGGAATTTCATTGTCAGCATTGTTCCTGATTGTGATAATGTGATTCTCCTTCCACTACACACTAGCTTTACGGAAGCGGCCGCTACACCATGGAAGGTACGTACACAGTACAAGCGACCCGGCAAGGGTCTTGGGAAGGGGCGTCCGCGGATGGTTTCCCGTGCCGCGACTTGGTGGGGCTTGAACCAACCAACGACCTCCTCTTGCTGACCTCCATTGGTGTGGCTTTTCATGCAGGCTTGACGAGAGAACAGGCGAGCCTGTCAATATGGCGATATGGCGAGTCGTGGTACCAGGCCTGCAGGTCAAGACATGGACTGGCTCGGCTGGCACACACTCGAGTCCAATGTTTGGGGGTTATGCTAGGAGGGAGACACGCCGACATTCGGACCCAGGTCTGCTGCTTTCCCAAGCTTCCTGGTCCCCTACGCCGGAGGATCGTCGTCGTCCTCTTCTCTGTCTCCTGCATCCTCCCGCTACCACGTGTGTTCGTGTTGCGAGCGCGGGTTTCAACAAGTCGGCGCAGTTCTTGGTTCCCTTGATCTTCTCGTTTCTGTCCATTCACACCCGGTTCTCCCTCTCACGGTAGCCAATTGCTCTCGATAGGACGTTCACTTTGAGCCCTAGCTACCGTCAGCATCATGGCGACACTCTCGCAAAAGAATTCGGCCCGCGAGGTCAGCAGCCGAACAGACGAGGTGTACGAGATGCAGTCGACCTCGAAGCTAGGCAATACGAACAACGACGACCATGATATGCAGATGCTGGGTCGCGTTCAGCAGCTCAACGTATGAGGAAGCAATCTCTCGAAACTGTATAGACGGACTCATGGTTGACTTTCTTCGTGCTCTCTCATCATAGCGAAACTTCCGCTTCATCTCGACCCTCGGCTTCGCCTGCACCCTCATGAGCACCTGGGAGATCGCCCTTATGTACGTTCAGCTTGTGCCAAGCGAGAAAGTCGAAAGACCTGTAGAGCTTCAGTCCAATTCTTTTTGACCGCCGGCTCACATGCGATTCTGGTACAGGACATGCAGCTTTGCTCTCATCAATGGCGGCACCGCCGGCTTGGTCTGGGGTTACTTCGTTGTCTGGATCGGGTACCTCCTCGTCTTCGCTACCATCGCCGAGATGGCTTCCATGTATGTCTCCCCTTTCAGTCATCCGAGTTTACCTGACTGTACTGATCTGACGGTTTCATTAGTGCTCCGACATCTGGTGGCCAGTATCACTGGGTCTCCGAGTTTGCTCCTCAAAGCTCGCAAAGATTCGTTAGCTACATCGTGGGTATGAAACCACCAATCTCCCCCTTCGCTTAAACCACCGCGACAACTCTGGTTCTAAGATGCGTGTGTGAACGTAGGCTGGATCTCGGTCCTGGGCTGGCAGACGGGCCTCGCGTCCCTGACCTTCCTGGTCGGCACCATGATCCAGGGGCTGGTCGCCCTCAACAACCCCGACTACATCCCCCAAGGCTGGCACGGCACCCTCCTCGTCATCGCCGTGACCGCCTTCTGCATAATCTTCAACACCTTCCTCGCCAAGCGTCTGCCCATGGTCGAGGGCCTCGTCCTCATCGTCCACATCCTCGGGTTCTTCGCCGTCTTGATCCCGCTCTGGGTGCTGGCGCCGCGCGCCTCGGCCTCGGACGTCTTCACCACTTTGCTCAACCTCGGCGGCTGGAGCAGCACCGGTCTTGCCTTCATGGTCGGTCTGCTGTCGCCCGTCTACACGCTCATCGGCGCAGACTCGGCCGTGCACATGTCCGAAGAGATCCACGACGCCTCCATTGTGCTGCCCAAGGCCATCATGTGGGCTGCAGGCGTCAATGGCTCGCTCGGCTGGGTTATGATAATCACTTTTGCCTTTACCCTCGGCGACCTCTTCTCGATTCTCGACACGCCGACCGGTTATCCGTTCATCCAGGTCTTTTACAACACCACTAACTCCTACGCCGGGACATCCATTATGACAGCGATCATCATTGTCAACATCACCTCGGCTTGTATCTCCACCGTTGCCACTGCCTCGCGGCAGACGTGGTCGTTTGCTCGTGACCAAGGCCTGCCTTTCTCGGGTGTTATCAGCCATGTAAGTCTTTCACCCAATCTTCTCTCTCTATCTCTGCTAGAACACCGCATTGGCGGTATATGATTGTATACTGGTGGCTAATCATCTCGCCTCTCGTTCTGCAAATACAGGTCAAGCCCGGCTGGAACATCCCCCTCAACTCCGTGATCCTCACCTTCGTCATCACGACGCTCCTCTCCCTCATCAACATCGGCTCCACCGTCGCCTTCAACGCCATCGGCTCCCTGGCCGTCAGCGCCCTGCTCGGCACCTACATCATCTCCTTCACGTGCCTCGTGCTGCGGCGTCTCCGGGGCCCGCTCCCGCCGCGGCGGTGGTCGCTGGGCGCGGCCGGCATCTTCGTCAACGTCGGCGCCATCTGCTTCCTCCTGGTCGTGTGGGTCTTCATCTTTTTCCCCGTCGAGGCCGTCGTGGTGCCGTCGACCATGAACTGGAACGTCGTCATGTTCTGCGGCACCATGATCTTCGCCGTGGTCTATTACTTCGCTCGGGGCAACAAGACGTACACATCTCCGGTTGAGCTGGTCAAGAGGAGCGTGGATTGAAGGGTTGGGAGGTATCCCGGCCTGGCAGGTGCTTGATTTGGTTCTCTGACGGTTGCACTGCAAGTCCAGTTCTAGCTTTGTGATTTGAGGAGTACTGCAATACATCAACTATCTGGCTACTAGATTGCAGTCATTCTCAGTACATTTACTTCTCACTTCATAGTAGCATCTCAAAACTGTAAATATCACAGTCCTTCGTATAAAAATTTGAAAACTGTAGCCCTGTAGGCGATGTATCGCACCCAGTGTTTGTGAGTCTTCAAGCGAGTGGGCGTCCTGCTAAAGCTGCATCTTTAGAAACCTTCCACAATCTATTGATTGTGTGGGGGTTGCGCTTTTTAATTAGGCGATATCTTTTGATAGCTCTGCTGGTGTGCAGGCCTGACCAGGTTCACTGGTTGCTGGCCAGAATGTACCGTGTACGAGTTGAGGTATCCGTGTAAGCCAGTAAAAGGGGCGAAGGTGTGTGTCGCTGCATGCCTCCCCTGCACCTGGCCAGCCGCTGCTGCGTGTGTACCAACACACCTAAGAGTAATGAATGCTACAGTGGCTTGCTAGCTTGCAGGCCTGCATTCTTGCTTCAAAAAGCAAGCTTATCGGTTGTCACACTTACCTTCGGTTTTCTCCCTCTTGTACAAGCACCTTCATTTGTTGCGGGCTCCGAACCCGTGGTTGATATCGGTGGAAGACAAACCTGTTCGTATACCGGCAACCTGGTTACAACCAATCCGGTAACCAAGTACTTGGGAAATGGAGTCCAGTGTGTCTCTTGCTGTTTGGTCCGTCCTCCTGGGATGGATCGGCTTACAGATTAGCCAGCTCGTTTACAATGTGTTTCTGCACCCCCTGAAGTCTTTCCCCGGCCCTCTGGCTGCGGGTGCGTCCCTGTGGTGGAAGACGTATATCGAGGTCTTTAAGCAGGAGTCGATGACCGATGTGCTCGTCAAGCTCCATGCACAGTATGGTAGGTGTGCTTCGAGGTCATCTTTGTGTGAATTGTTGGGCCGGACACTCTCGTGACAGTCATCAGTCATTGTAGCCCACACTCCATCGTCGCGTAGCCTGATGCTGACGTTCTCCCACAGGTGATGTCGTCCGCGTCGGCCCCAATGAGGTGAGACTTTCCACGCGAGGGTGGCGGCGTTGAGACCTCAATGCAGTGAACTGATCTCAGTCAACTGCAGCTCCACTTCGCAAACCCGTCGGCGTTCAACGACATCTACAATGCCTCGTCGCGCTGGGATAAGGAGCGCACGCTGTACGAGTCCTTCGGGGAAGACCACTCGTCCTTCGGCCTTCTGAGCTATGCAGAGGCCAAGCAGCGTAAAGAGGTCCTGCAGCCGCTCTTCTCGCGACGCAGCATCCTCAACATGCAGTGGCTTGTCAGGAAGAACGTGAGTTTCGGCTTCGAGAAAGCTGACCTTGTAACGAACGCACCCGACAGCAGGTCCGGCCAGCTAACCTCGTGCGTCGCAGATGGACCATCTGGCCGAGACGTTGACCAAGAACAACGAGCAGGGCAAATCAGCGGACCTGCTCTTCGCCTTCCGCTGTTTCGCCATCGACACCATCACGACCTACTGCTTCGCCAAGTCCGTCGACGCCATCGACGCGCCGGACTGGCAGGCGCCCATCGTGGTAGCCATGGACAACAGCCTGCCGACCTTCCACCTGTTCAAGCACTTCCCCCCCTTCCGCAAGCTCATCTTCTCCCTGCCGCCCTGGCTGGCCATCAAGGCGTCGCCCGAGACCGCCGGCCTGACGCACCTGCAGGTCATCTTGGGCGAGCAGGTGCGCGACGTGTCTGCCCATCCGGAACGTCTAGCCGAGTCGCCCCACCCGACCATCTACCACCGCCTGCTGGACCCGGAGGCTCACAAGGGCCGCCCCCTACCCGACGCCACCGCGCTGTACGAGGAGGCGCAGACCATGATGTTCGCCGGAGGCGTCACCGTCGGCGACGCCTTGGCAGTCGGCTTCTTCCACGTGCTCAGCCAGCCCGCCCTCCTCGACCGCCTCCGCGCCGAGGTCCGCGCCGCGTGGCCCCGTCTCGACGACACCCCGCCGAAGCTGGAGGCGTTGGAAGGCCTGCCGCTCCTGACGGCCACCATCAAGGAGTCGCTGCGCATGTCGCCGGGCGCCAGCTCGCCGCTGCTGCGCATCGTGCCGCGCACGGGGGCCACCATCTCCGGGCGGGCGGTCCCGCCCGGGACTATCGTCGGCATGTCGACGGTGCTGGTGCACATGTCGCCCGAGATCTTCGAGCGGCCCACCGAGTTCGAGCCGGACCGGTGGCTCGCGCCCCGCGCGGCCGAGAGCCTGGAGCCGTGGCTGGTGGCGTTCAGCAAGGGCCCGCGCAGCTGCTTGGGGCTGAACCTGGCGTGGTGCGAGCTGTACGTCGTGTTTGCGACGATGCTGCGCCGCTTCGACATGGGTCTGGACGGCACGACGGCCGAGGACATGGTCTGGAGGGATTGCTTCACGCCGCACTTCCCGCGCAGGCATCTGCATGCGTGGTGTAAGCCGGTTGCATCCTGAAAGGGCGGCACAGGCTTTGGCAAAGGCTAGGGGTTCTCCGAAGGGGTTCTCCGATGGGGTGTGTTGGTATGTATGTATGGTGTGTTCTCCCGTATCATGTCGTCTTGAGTAGAGCTCCTTCCATGACAGTTTTTGCCATCACTTTATGTAGAACGGATAAACTTGAAGGTATACCGTTCAAAAGTGCTAGGTGGTAGTTGGATGGGACTGGTTGTGAGTGCTTGTCATAGTCTACTGTGGCAGACACCACTGATGAAGCGACTTTGTCGAGCAACTCGCCTTGTAGAAGCACTCGATCTTACGTGTAGCCTTGGTTTCCTAGCTGAAGGGTTTGATGAAGCTCGTGCAGTTCTGGTGTGCCCCATTGTCGTCGCGAAGGGCGATCCATCGGTGCTCGAGACTGACCATGCCGGGCTTGTGGCTGTCCGAACGATTGGCTGCCGTGGAGCCAGTCATCATGCAGTCCGTGTGTCTCTGATGGGTTGAGTTCGGGCGTGACTTGGCCACGGACTTCCTGTCGATGCCGCTCAATCTTGGATGAGATTCCTCGAGTTTGACGAAGGTACTTTGATGAAGGTACCCGTAGCCGAGTTTTAGAGTCAAGGTACTTTCAGAAGGTGCTAAAAACAGCGGGGCAGTTATGGTCAAGGTGAGCGAGCCAAAGTCTCACCTAAACCTGACTTACACCGAGGAACTTTCACAACACCATCACCACCATCACCATCTCTCCAGCGGCATAAGAAGTAGAAAAGCAGGTTGAACTCCCAACAAAAACCCCGTGGCCCAGTCGTCAGAGTCTCAGCATATCTTTAGGAATTTGCGTTTATACTAACCCATTTCCGGCAGATTGTTCGCTCTGGGGGAGAAAAAGACGTTCGCGTCTATGATTAAGAACCCAAGTCCCTGATTCCCTGTCCCTGACTCCCTGTCCCTAACTCCCTGACTCCCTGTCTCCGTCAAGGTGTAAACCCAATTCCCTGATAGGTGACAACCTGGTTTCAAGGTGCAATCCTGGCCGAAAAAATAAAATAAAAAACATTACAAGAAAAAGAAATACTGTACGACAGATCTGGTTCATCCAATCTGGCGCGGTCTGGTTTATCCGACCACCTGGTCTATCCAACTGGTTTATCCAAAGTAAGTACCACTTCCCCGAGACTCGACGACTGGCATCTCTTTTGTTTTTTGCAACGCATTTTTGTCCCATACTGTCAGTGATGAGTTGACACTGCTCAACCTCCTAATAGCAGCTCTGGCAAGTGGCTTCTACGTAGGCTGTCCTGTTATGGATGATGTTCCTGTCATGGATGATGTTCCTGTTGTAGATGATGTCCTCTGTGAATAACTATCATAACATGCTTCCTTGCTGTTAACCTGTTCCTTACGAGTAGATATCCTCTTACGACACGGTGTACATTCTATAACACCATGACCATCACGTCCTAGCAACTAGAAGAGATCGTAATAACGTTAACAGATTGTATGGCATCCCAACTATAATGCTTCTTTTATATGCCTTTTTGTAATATCTCCCTTCAGACGCCAAAGCCAACGCTGTGCACAAGTATACAAGTCTCCAGATCTGAACACAAACACCCAGCAGGTGTTACTACTCCTCCTCCTCCCCATCAGCATCAACCTCCCCGTCGGGACTGCCGGCTTTACTCCGTCCAGCCGTCTCCTGGCTCTGCACCTCCTCCTCATCCTCCCCGTTCTTCTCCACCCCATTTCCATTCTCCTTTGTATTCTCACCCTGCCCCTCCTCCTCTTCCTCCTCGTCGACCCACCCAAACGGATTCTCGCGATACCTCGCCATGTGCGCCTTGAGCTCCTCCCCGGGCTCGTCGACCGTCACGTCGAGCTGGTCAATCATGTTCTCCTCGCCCTCCTGCATGCCCACCACCGTCCGCGCGATATTCCTGCTCCGCTGCGCCCGCACCGTGCTCCTCTGCATGACGGGGTAGTAGTACAGGCCCCTCTCGCGGTCGCCGCCGCCGCCTTGGTCTCCGTCGTTGAACGCCAGAATCAGCTCTTCGCCGTACTTGGACTCATGATCCAGCTCGGTTTCCTTGGCCGTCTCGTACGCCCTGACACGCCGGAACGCAAAACAGTCCGCGCTCTCGCCATCCGCCCGCTTGGGATACAAATCCCGCGAGTCCCTCTCGGGGTCATCCACGTCGAACCGCCTCCTGAAGGCCGCCGCCGCCGCCGCGTCGGCCGCCAGATAGAACTCGTAGTTCATCTTATTATCCGGCCTGGGGAACCGGTCCGGGTCGCGCTCGTGCGCCGCCATGGCGGCCTCGTAGGCCGCGTCCTCCTCGACCGTGCGCTCGATCGGCTTGAAGATGCCCGACAGAAGCCGCGTGTCGTACGCCGACGAGCTCGGCACCGGGTTGTGCGTGAACTTGACCGTCACGTAGGCGCCGCTGTCCGGGAACGCGTCCAGGTCCGGCAGCAGCGGGTAGGCGTCCACCAGCCGCACGTTGCGCTTGGACGGGTGCTTGACGCGCGAACGGTCCCTGAGCCCCAGGGAGGCGGCCTCGAACGACTTGTCGATCTTGCGCTTGATGTACGCCGGCGAGCCCTTGTCCGGTTCGGGCGAGGTGGCCTTGCGCTTGGGCGCGCGGCGGGCGGGGGTGGCGTCCTTGTTCTTGAGGAAGATGTCGACCTTGCGGGAGGTGGTCTGCATGCCGCTGATGTACTCTGTGCGCCGCAGGAAGGACACGGCCGTCTCGTTGACTTTGGGCTTGCCCAGGGTTGCGAGCGGGCGGAGGAGGGGACGGTCGCGGGGGTGGATTTGTTGGCTTTCCTTGGGGTTTGGTTGAATCGCTGGTGGCAGTCATTAGCATATATAACCTGAATTATCAACGCTGGCCGTCATGGAGTCCGCCAACGTACAGCTCTCGTCGCCCTCAAAGACACCTGGCATGCCCACCAGGTCGATTGGCATTCCCAGCTCGGCATCGGCTTCGATGTTGAGGGGCTGCTCTCGCGCGAGGCGAGAGGCAAAGCCCGGGTTGGTGTACTGGCCGCTGGCGAGTCCTGTGTTGGGGATGTCGAGCAGCTTGGGCGGGACGGGGGGTGGTGGAAGAGCGTTGGAGAAGCGGATTCGTGCGATGAAGTCCTGGTGGATCATGCGCTCACCGCCGCGCGACTGTGACGAAGCCATGTCTGCGACAGCAGGATGTGAGTGAGATAACCGATATTGGCCAGAGAGTTGGTGGATGGCGGAGCTGCAATTCGGATGTAGGTCTTGGATGTGACGAGGTTACAGAACGCGGGTTGTGCAGCTGGAAATAAAAGTGGACGAGGCTGAAAGAAAGAGGAGCTCGTTCCCCACAAGCTCTCCCTCGCCAATTCCCCCTTCTTGTTCAGTTAACAATAGCAGAAATGGCGAACAATAGCAGTGAATAAAAAGCAAATAGCTCGATTATAAATACACAATAAAATCACCAGCAAAGAGTCTTATATTCAGTATTACTTGCATTTGATTCGGAGTACCTCTTGCTGCACACCACGCTGCACGGATCTAGAAAGATATCCAAAACCACGGTCCAATGTCCAAAATGAACAGTTGCAGTCTGTTAGAAGTTTGCAAGGGACATCCATTCCTGCTGCCATGCGTCCCGTGCTCTATAAAAATGCCCCCGGTACCTATACCCCGGCTCATGATGCACCGTCTCCAACACCAGACCATGACCCCGAGAGACCTTTCCTCCTCAACCCTACAAGCCAGCCGGCGCAGAAAAAGCAGCATTAGTCTCCCGCCGTGGACCCGGTGCCCATGGGCTGCAGAGATGATTAGAAGGACATATATGTCTTTATACAGGGTGTCATGATGATGATGGAGGCACCCGCCCATCCAGAGAATCGTCAAGTATCATAATACAGTGTGTATCTCGAGAGTGTGGAGGACCCGAGATACAAGTGGCTTTTTGCCGAGGGTTGTTGTCCCACGATCTATCAGATCAGCCCATTCTATTTGCTGTTCTTGTTGTAGCGAGCCTTGCCGAAGGTGAATGGCACGTAGCGGTACTTGATCATGTGCTGGATCTGCTTCCTCACTGTGACGGTTGAGTTAGTAAAGACAATATGTCAATATGCATCCTCGGAGTAAGACGTACTGGTGAGGATGAACAGCATCAGCCAGTACATGACCAGCACAGGCCAGAAGACGGGCACGTTAAAGATCTCGAACCAGCTGCACGTAAAAGCGATGGCGACGGCGCGGGTGGCCGAGTGCCAGAACTTGAACTCGGGCAGGCGGCGGATGAAGGGGCGGAACTCCTCGTCCTGCTTGGTGGGCAGCGACCCGGCCGCGCCGTCCTCCATGTCGTTGTCCATGGCCTCGTTGGACGGGTCGAACTTGGGCTGCAGGAAGGCGAGGAAGAGG
Organism: Coniochaeta prunicola; assembly: GCA_007388105.1. Lineage (NCBI taxonomy): Eukaryota > Fungi > Ascomycota > Sordariomycetes > Coniochaetales > Coniochaetaceae > Coniochaeta > Coniochaeta prunicola. The sequence continues at coordinate 275,636 of SMOB01000087.1, forward strand.
TTGAGCAGGTAGATGCCGAGCGCGTAGGCCACGATGTACCAGCCCTGCGCCACGAAGACGCGGATGAAGAAGAGGAAGAGGGCGACGCCTGTGCCGATCCAGCGGTAGAGCACAAAGGGCGTCGACTGGTCGAGGAGGGCTTGGTATTGCTGCGGTTTTCCGTTAGAACTCTTCCTCATCAAAATGGTTCACAGCCATGACAGCAGACGTACTCTTGACAGTTTTGATGTCTGCGCGCTGACAGCCGCAAAGGGCGTCTGCTCTGGTTCCATCGAGTCCATCTCGGGCTACTTTTCTCCTGATAACCGGCTCCTTGCGATTCTGTTCGAGTCCAGCAGTGAAAGTTGGCCGGACGAGTGTCGAGAATAGAAGCAGGACTGATAAAGACACGGTATCGACTTCGGTGTCGTTATCGAGGGCCAGATAAAAGAGTGCGAATGTCTGAGTTTGGATAGCAAGGGGTCTAGGCCAGGAAATTTGTTCGCGACATCCGCAGATACGATGGCCAAATGGTTCAAGCACAAATGTGGCCGCGTTGCATCTACCGTAGTGTGAAAGTACGTACCGACCCCGAAAATCAGAGGCGAAGTGATTGGCCCAATTACAAGCCACCCCTGAGAACTGGGCGGTGGCGCAGCCGTAGGTACCACTGTACCTTTTCTCCCTGGACGGAAGGAGCCGTTCGACTCCCCACACATGTGACTGTCCATCATGGTACGTAGGTACTGCGGTACTGGCAGCTGGCATGGCGAGAGCTCCTTCCTCGATGGATAATGGATGTCATTATCCTCGGCTTAACGATCCGCCTGGCCATGACAACTTCAATGAATCGCTGAGTAATTCAAGACGATCTTACACACATCTTGCACGTCTTAACACATGAGATAAAGCATCAATTGACCCTGTAGACAAGGTAATCAGTCTGAGCATTCGATATATAAAATACAGAAGCAGCAGCAATGCAGTCTCTCAGAAGTGTCCGGCTCGTGGCATCGCGGCTACAGCCGGCTACAGCTTCATCGCTCAGAACATCGTCACCTGGTCTCTCACGAAGCTTCTCGTCGACGTCGACCATGGCCTACGAGTTCATCCAGGTGTCTGAGCCCAGGCCGGGTGTCGGTCAAGGTATTATTATTCTTTTTATTATCTTTATCACCTCTTCCTCTCATCACCCAGTCCCTCATGAGAACACACACATATATACACACACAAACCCATAACTAACACGATATCACAGTAACCCTCAACCGTCCCAAGGCCCTCAACGCCCTCTCCACCCCGCTCATCACCGAGCTCAACCAGGCCCTCGAGGAATTCACCTCCTCCCCCGCCGTAGCCGCCATCCTGCTGACCGGCTCGGAGCGCGCCTTCGCCGCCGGCGCCGACATCAAGGAGATGGCGCCCCTGACCTTCAGCCAGGCCTACACCACCTCCTTCATCGAGTCGTGGTCGCGCCTGACCACCGCCGTCAAGAAGCCCATCATCGCCGCCGTGTCCGGCCACGCCTTGGGCGGAGGCTGCGAGCTGGCCCTCATGGCCGACATCCTCTACTGCACCGAGGGCGCCAACTTCGGCCAGCCCGAGATCAAGCTCGGCACCATCCCCGGCGCCGGCGGCTCCCAGCGCCTCACCCGCGCCGTCGGCAAGGCCCGCGCCATGGAGCTGATCCTCACGGGGCGGAGCTTCAGCGGCGTCGAGGCCGAGCGCTGGGGCGTCGCCGCCCGGAGCTTTGCCACCCACGCCGAGCTGATGGAGGCCGCGCTCAAGACGGCCGAGACCATCGCCGGCTACAGCAAGGTGGCCGTCATGGCCTGCAAGGAGGTCGTGAACAAGAGCCAGGACCTGCCGCTGCGCGACGGCGTCGAGTACGAGCGGAGGGTGTTCCACAGCCTATTTGGCAGCAAGGACCAGAAGATCGGCATGACGGCCTTTGCTGAGAAGAAGAAGCCCGAGTGGAGCAACGAGTGAGCTGTCACCGTCTGTAGCTACCTTGGCATTGTCGTATGTATTGTACCCAGTGCTGGGAGGAAGATAATGAATCAGTCTTCAAGTCACGTCTCGTGCCGTTATATGTGACTCTTTCTCTACATGGGCCTCTTTGTAAAAAGCCTACAACACACAGAATGAGCTCCTGCCGGCATTAATCAGACACCAGTATAACCAAGTGCCAGTCATATTCGCAGTATAAACCCTATTCCGCTATGCAATTCCGTCCATCTATCACACACGCCATGACCTCGACCGTCATGTCTAGCACGACGGGAACTCCCTGACTGAGCGGTTGACACTGTCAGAAACCCAAATATGCCGTCCTATCCGTATGCGTAAGATCCGAGACATCTATAGTACAGAGTCAATTCACAAAAAAATAAGCATTCCTACTCCTTGAACGCGCCCATCTCCTTCAGAGCCCCAGCCAGCCGCCTGTAGTCCCTCAGCAGGTCGAGCACCTCCCCCAGTCTCAGATCCCCGGGGCTCTGTATCTCCATGAACCGCTTGACGGGCTTGTCGATCTTGGCCGGCTCCGGCTTTGGCGGCAGCGAGGCCGCGATGTCCGGGAACGCCTTATTTTTTGTCAGCAACCAAGTCTCTTAAATCTCCATCCACCAAGCTTGAAGTCTGTAGGTTCCGGCAAGGGAAAATACTCACAGTACCCAAATCCCCCCCGTCCGCCACCGCCTTCCCCGCAACCGCCTCCTTCGACGGCGCTGGCGTGGACGCCGTCCGCCCAAACCCACGGAAGCCGGACAGCCTCGACATGGGATTCAGCTGGTTGCCCAGATTACGCATCGAATCGATCAGCGCGGGGTTCGCGTTATTCTGCCCGCCCGACGGCGTCGACGTCCCCGTTCCCGTTCCCGTACCGGCAGCCTTGTCCTTCTCCTTCTCCTTCCCCTCCTCCGCAAACAGCACTCCCTTCTTCGAAGAACTGCCCGCGCTCCGCGCACTATCGACGCTGCGGTCTCGCGACGCCCTCCGACTCCCACCAATCAGATGCAGCACCTTATCATCCTTTACACCACCAAGCTTCCGTTCCTTCTCCTCCTCCGCCCCCTCGCGCACCGAACTCGCCCCGCTCGCCAGGCCACCCAACCCATCATCCTCCACGGGAGGCGGCGTGCCGAGCATCTTCCTCGCCTCGTCCAGCGTCTTGGGCACGATAACCACCCCGCCGCCCTTGCCCGCGCCGTTGGGGTTCGCGGCCGCCAGCGCGTCCTTCTGGTCGATCAGCTTCCCGAGCAGGAACTTGTAGCTGTCGCCCAGGCTGTTGCCGATGTTCTTGAGGCTCTGGTCCGCCGTGTTGAACACCGCGTCGCTGGCGGCGCCGAACGCCAGCGCGGGGGTGTTGACCAGGTCGCTGAGGCGGCGGTTGCGCAGCTGCTGCACCGCCGCCACCCGGAGGCCCGTGGGCGAGGGCCCCGGCTTGGCGAGGCCGGCTTCGGCCGCCGCCGTGCTGGTGGTGGTTGTGGGCACTGAGAGGCCCGGCCCGTAGGCGGGCGGGAAGGTGCCCGCTCGTGGGGTTTCGGGGCGGCTGCTTCCACCTCCTGCTCCTGCTGCTTTTGGCGGGCCGGAGGGCGCCTCGTCCGCGCGCAGGGTGGAGAGGTCGACTGTTTCGAGGAAGCTGATTGCTGCTTCGAGGGTGGTGAGGCAGTAGGCCGCCTCGCCGAAGAGCTTGGGTTCCCAGCGGAAGCGTTGGATGAAGTGCAGGTCGCTGATGACGTTGAGGTCTTGGGGCGGTAGGGTGATGAGGGTGTAGATGAGCATGGGCATCAGCTCGTCTGCGGACGACGAGGGGTGAAAGTGCGACAGCGTGTCGATGATGGCCTTGTGGACGGCCTTTAGGTGGTTGAGCTTGCCGAGGGGGTATCTCGACTGGTTCATGAGTACGAGCTCCTTCCTGGCCGGCTCCAGCGACTTGCGGACCTCCTCCTGCCTTTCGGCTGCTGCTTCGGGTGACAGCTCGGAGTCGCCCAGGTCTATCCCAAGGTCACGCGGACCGATGCCGACGACAGCCAGCGCGGCCGTCTTGGAGCGCAGCTTGGCATCCTGCTCCTCGTCCTGCGTAGTCCGGTGCCTGTATATCCGGTCGTATATGCCCTCGCAGAGTCTCCTTTCCACGGCCTCTTCTAAAAGTCCGCGCTGCTGTTCGAGTGCCTTTCTGGCCTTTTTGCGGTCTGCAACCTCTTCGGCCGTGAGCAGTTGCTGCTCGGATGCCCGTCTTACGGGGATATTCTTCGGCTTGTCCTTGACCCCTATCGTTGCTGCCTTTGCCCGTAACAGACTAGAAGCCGAACTCCGTGGGGAGCTCGACGACACTGGCGACTGCTCCCTCCTTTGCCTCGAGGCGAGACTGTCTATATGTGTTTGTATGTGTGAGGCTGCAAGGGCGTAAAAGTCTTGGAACTTGGCCGACAAGCTGTCAATGTTGGGCGGCGAAGGGTGGACCTTGGCCGACAGGGAGTCGATGAAGCTGTCGGTCAAGCTTATCAGCTCGATGGGGAGATTATCGAGGTCGACGGAGGCACGAGGGGGCTCTGGAGAGTCATCTTCGGGGGCAGTCGTCTCGAACACATCCGGAGCATCCGGGAAATAACCCTCGCTCTCGGTCGGCTCTGCCTGCTTGCGTTGAGACATGGCAGTTCCTGGTGACGATGTGGTAGTTACGGTGCTCGCTCGCTTAGCACGTGTCACTTCTTTGGCGGGTGCATTCTGGGACTCTGGACGAGAGAAGGACCTCGAGGTCCGGAGAGGGCTGGGGCGGTGGTCGGATTTGGAGGCTTTGGAGGAGGAATGCGAGGCCATGTAGCCCTTACTCAGACTGGTCATCATGGTGTGTCTTGTCAGCGTACGTCGTCTTCCCAATAAGAGTCAACAGTGTCCCTAACCCTCTGTGAGTTGGAGGCAGGGCAAGAGATGCCCTAGTTTTACAGACTATCCTGTAAAATGCGTATTACATACGAGACTTGAAGTAAGGCAAGGTCCGGATGGGCGCATGAAGCAGCAATCAGGTTGAAACAATTTGGCGGGTCGAGGAGATGGAGAAGGGCCAAGGCGAGGTAGGTCAAGGCTCTGCCATGGAGCTCGACTGGTTATTACTATAAGAACAACCTACTAGACTTTCGAAGACAGAGAGAGGCACAAAAGCGAGCGAATGTGGTTGAAGAGAAGGGGAGATGTCGGATGGTTGTTGAATGTCGAAGCGAGACTCACAATCAGCTATCTGGAGGTACGTAGGATGTGTACATGTACATGTACTGTACTTCGGTCCACCTGTGGGCCATCCATGATGATCTGATAGCGATACTGTGGTGAGTAAGGTACCGCCTTCTATAACCCTCACATGTCTTCATCTTGACAGTATACTGCATCGCGTGAATAGGGAAACTCTCATTTATGAGATTTGAGTATTTCTCCATGACTGCTAGTGTTGGACTGCCGCGCAGCGCTGGAAGTGTGCATAGCATCCAGAGTTGCAACCAGAGAACGAGTACAAGGGTACTTGCAGTAGGCACATATGGTACGTACCGCAGTAAGGTACAGTGCAAGTCGGTCGAATGAGAGCGTGACCTGCTGCCACGCACTGCCCCGGCTAACTGTAGGTACCGTTATCTGCACCTAAATATGTTATAATATGTTAGTGTAAATAACTAAGATCAGGTACTCCTTGTAATCATCGATTAACATCTTTATCGGATCTCGATGCTGCAACGTCATCAGGTCACTAGGAGTCGCTCTGGACCCAGTAAAATACAGCGGAGGAGAGTCTCGGAACAGCCACCGGACAACGCTGGCCACCCATCATCCCCGTCATATTAGGCACGCGATACCGACAGCGGGGGGCCTCGTCAGTAGTCACTCCCGCTCTCTCAACAACATCACCACCTCCCCCAACACAACATCGATCAACGACGACAAGAGGGTTCCCTTTCATCACGCAAACCCTTCGCTTATTTTCTTTCTAATTATCTCGCCTTTATTCAACCCTATCGAGACCCATAGAGGAGTCGTATCATATAGACAGCAGCATGTTCTTTCGGCGGAGGAAAGATGGCCTAGGCTGCTCCTCTGCCGGCAGAGTCACGGCCAAGCTGCTGTTGTCCTTCCTCGCCGTCTCTGCAACTCCGGCACACGCAGCCGATAATAAGCAGATACACGAACGAGCCGTCTTACCTTACGATCCCGTACCGCTGACACCCTTGACACCCGAACCGCCAAGTCCTGCCGAACATACCTTTGTGAGTACCGCGTCTCCCTCTTCCCTATCTGCCAATCGAGGCTGCTGCTAACTGCTCTCAATTTGGATTAGACCCTCCGACAGATATTCCACCATGGAACAGACAAGTACCCCCATCTCCACAGGAAGATGGATGTGATAAATAGCCAGGCCGAGGTATGGCTGGCGGCCGAAGACGGCTACGAGAGGACCGCCATACCGCCGCTCAGGGCCAAGAGCAACGCCGTGAGGATAGAGAGGCTGGTGGACAGGAGACCGCGCGTGGTCGATCCCATGGTTGCTCTAGGCCGGCAGAGGGGCTATGTGTCGGTGTTGTCGCCCGATGCCTGGACCACGGACAACGTACCAGGGCCAAACATCACGGATAAAGACACGGTCTTGAGCTTGGCAATGATGGCATCGAACGCATATGTTGAGACACCGGACAAGGCTGACTGGGAGGATGTTGGCGGCCCCTTCAACCGCAGTGCCGACTTTGGATGGGAAGGCGACGGTCTCCGCGGACATATCTGGGCAGACGAGAACAACTCAACCATCGTCATCGGTCTGAAGGGCACGTCGCCTGCCGTGTTTGATGGAGACGGCACGACGACCAACGACAAGGTCAATGACAACCTCTTCTTCAGCTGTTGCTGCGCACAGCAAGGACCTTGGACGTGGCACCAGGTGTGCGACTGCGCGACCGGCACCTACTCGTGCAACAACACTTGCGTAAGGCAGAACCTCCAGGAGGAAAACCGGTACTATCAGGCTGCCAGGGAGCTGTATGCCAACGTCACAGAGCTGTATCCAAACTCGAATATTTGGTTGACCGGACATTCGCTCGGGGGCGCAGTCAGTTCCATGCTCGGTCTCACGTACGGACTGCCGGTCGTCACGTTTCAGGCAGTTCCGGAAGCGCTCCCGGTCAGCCGTCTAGGCCTGCCGATTCCTCCGGGATCCGATCCCGACTTTCCGCAGACACGGAACTATACTGGCGCGTTCCACTTTGGACACACGGCAGACCCCATCTACATCGGCACCTGCAACGGAGCAACGGCGTCCTGCTCATTTGGCGGATACGCCCTAGAGACGGCCTGCCACACGGGCCACGAGTGTGTGTATGACGTGGTGGCCGACAAGGGCTGGCGCGTCGGCCTGGGCACGCACAAGATCCGGGTCGTGATCCACGATGTCCTGATGAAGTACGACACGGTTCCCGAGTGCAAGTTCACGCCAGAGTGCAGAGACTGCGCCAACTGGAAGATGTACGAGAGCAACGGCACGGAGACGACTACCTCGTCCAGCTCGTCGAGCACGACCAAGACCCGGACGCGGACCGAGACGTGCAAGACACCAGGCTGGTGGGGATGCCTCGACGAGACGACGACTACCACCGGTACTACCACGTCGACCAGCTCGACCACGACGTCTACGACGACAACGACGTGCAAGACGCCCGGATGGTTCGGATGCAAAGACAAGACCACGACGACAGAGCCGGTGACTTCACCGAGTGTTCCTCGACCTACGGCAACTGCAACGTCGACGTCGACATCGTCCAAGTCCCAGGGCACGACGACGTCGTGCGAGACACCGGGCAAGTTCTGGGGCTGCTACGACGAGACGACGACGACAGCTTCGCTCACGACGGTACCACACTCGATAACCTCGGCACCGGCCACGACGACGACAACGAGCACCTCGGCACCGGCGGATGCGCCCAAGACGTGTCTGCACCGCAACTGGTTCGGGTTCTGCAAGGAGTGGGGGTGTGACGTGCCTGACGAGGGCACGGACGAGATATGATGTTGTACCCATCCCCCGAGATGGAGGTTTCGTTCGGTTTCTTTTCATTTTGTTTTGTTTTTCGATCATGCGAGCAATGGAGTACAGGTTGGGCATCTGCAAGTCCTTTTGGAGTAAGAGGGGACATGTATGTATGGTAGGGACAGAAGGAATGCAGACTGGCATCAGGGGGACACACGCATACACCATATATAAGGTGTTCATCGACCGAGACATAGCAGCTTTGGCTGGGAGTGATATTTTTTGCTTGGGATCATGGCGTAGGGGAGTTGCATTCTTGACTCTTGCTCTTCCATGCTGTCGTTAGATACTTGAATTCGCACATCATACCATCATATCAACCACACATTATACCAACTTATCATACCACACAATATATCTATATATCACCCAACAAATTCCATAACAAGATAATGCAGAAGCTGGAGCTGGAGCTAAGATATAAGTATATATATGCATAGAAGCAGCTAGACATTTTGTCTCTGGCTGACAGAGCATAAGTCTAGTCTAGACGGTGGCGGCCTGAACGATGGGAGCCTTACGTGAGAGCCGGCGAAGATGGATGGCACTTTCAAGGCTGTTACTTGCAATGCCCAACTTAACCTGGAAATCAAATACGAAGCCACTATACTGCATGCATGTCCCGGTTTCTGCCCCGCGCCCCGCTGCAGCTTGGACTGAACTTGGACTCGGACTCGGAACACTTGCACAGGACGAGCTAACAGCTCAGCCCGCCTTGTTCGGCGAACCTCGTATTTTAAGTTTAAAAAGGTGGTGTTTCGGTCCTCGTGGCTGGGGGGACTGGGACAGAATTAAACCTCTGTCTCTTGCGGTTCGGGCAGACCTTTTCTACTCTCGTTTGCGCGCCCTAAGTATCTCTTTTTTGTGCGACAAGAGAGAGAGAGAGAGAGAGAAAGAAAGAGAAGGAAGAGAGATACGGACAGAAGAAAAGAGAGACTGAGAGCGTGAGTGACCGAGAAGGAAAAGAAAGAAGGAAGAGAGGAGAGAGTGGGAGGGAAGAAAAGACAGGGTGAGAGAAAAGAGACAGAAAAGAGATGGACTCTCCGCGACCACAGGTCGACCTAGAGAAGGAGCTGACCTGCTCTGTACGTGCTGCTGCCCCATCCAGAAATCACATCTCTTGGACCCCCTACTAACATGCCGGTCAACTACCAGATCTGCACCGACCTCCTCTACCAACCCCTCACCCTGCTCGACTGCCTGCACACCTTCTGCGGCGCCTGTCTGAAGGAATGGTTCTCCTGGCAAGCCGCAGCCGCCGAGAATGCGCCCTCCCCGCCCGATCCCGACAGCGTGTACACGTGCCCGAGCTGCAGAGCCATGGTCAGGGACACGCGCCACAATGCCACTGTAGCCACGCTGCTGGACATGTTCCTGGCCGCCAACCCGGACAAGATCAAGGACAAGAGCGACAGGGACGAGATGGACCGCAAGTACAAGCCCGGAGAGAAGGTGCTGAGGAAGATCAGGCAGCGCAGCGAGGGCGAGAGGCGGCTGGAGGAAGCAGAGGCGAGGCTGATACAGGAGGTGAGGGAGATGAGTCTGCGGGAGGCCGTCGGCGGGAGTGGAAGCGGGAGTGAGAGCAGGAGAAGGAGGAGGGCAGAGAGCAGGTCCGCACACACGAGGAGTCGGGATGTCAGCGTGGATGCGGGCAGCGGGAGAGAAAGGACAAGACGGCACGCAGACCAGCCCGGTGGGTTGAGGGTCGAGGGCGAGAGCGAAGGCAGGCGGAGGAGGAGTGCATCCCGACAAACGGGGGATGAGTCTCCCGGGCGCAGGGGGAGACGGCACATGGAGCACCAGAGCTCGATACGCAGCCTGATCAGCACGGGCGACAACGCCGACATGAGCCAGAGCGAGATCGACCGCGAGATTGAGGACTTCGCGCGGCAGATTCAGGAGGAGGGCCTGCTGGAGGGGCTGGACCTGGACAACCTCGACCTCTCCAACAACGACGAGCTGAGCCGCAAGATCACCGAGGCCTACCGGCGCCGGCAGCGGCAGAGGTCACGGCACGACGGCACCAGGAGGAGCAACGCCAGCGCGCACTCGCACCACTCGGACCCGGACAACACGTCGCGCCTGAGGGTGTCCAGCAGGCAGGGCAGGTCGACGAGGTCGTCGAGCCAGACCGGACAGGCCGAGGACAGGAGCAGGCCGCCCACGTCGTCTGGTGCCGCGGCACACCTGGCCGTCCAGGCACCACCGCGGCCCCGGAGACGGACCGCAAGCGGCGGTCGCAGTTCCACGGTGCCCGTCGGCATCTCGCAGCCCGAGACGAGGGTCGCAGCACGGTCTCAGACCGATCTGTCGCTGCGAACACACACCTCGGATGTCCTCTCGGGCCGACCCGCCATCGCCAACGAAGGACGTAGCACCAGCACCCCAACCGTGACTACCACCGCGTCCGTCGGCGTGGTATCAAACTCTCCAACGACCAACTCCCTCCCCTTCAGCGCCCGCGCCGCCTCGACCGGCCTGGGTATCCTCCCCCCTCCCCAACCACATACCACCACATCCACCGCACTCTCCCCCGATCGCATCACCACCACCTCTTCCACCCCTGACACCCGTCCCGCCCGCGCACCCCGCCCCTCCGAGACCCACGACTCCCCCCCCCTCGCCGCCCTCGCCGCCCACCGCTCCCCCTCCCCCCCCCCGCTCCTCCCCTCCCCGCCGCCCACCCACAAGCGCACCCGCAGCCAGCTCTACCCAGACCCC